>JAQGCS010000949.1:0-16646 GCA_034702105.1 Fuscozetes fuscipes
GGTAGTGGGAGAAAATTTTTCCAAAAAAATTGCCGCCTCGCTTCGCTCGGCAAAATCTTCGCGTTTGCCTCATGTTCGCGAAGGGGGGGGCGGTCGATTTGCCTCAAATTTAGGGGGGGTCTCGTCGCGACCAAAAACTAGTGGGGTGTTTAGGCTATACCCCCCTTGGGCACCCTGCTCATTAGAGTATTTTTAAACTTTTCCTATCCCTTTGATATTTACCCAATTGTTGCAAAGGATTTCAAAATCATCAAGGACTGATAAAATCTTAATTGTTTTGATCTTAAGGCGAATCAATTGAACTGCACGTCACTGTCGACAATCAGTCATCAGCTGAGGTAACGCCCAGAGCCATATTATACCAGATCCAGGTTTATATGTGTGACGAACGACACAAAGCTTTGCATATACCGATATCACACACAATAGTCGGCAAAAAAGTGGATAAACACAAGAATTTCACTGACTCTCTATTTATTCCGACCCCTAAAGATACGCCGCTCACCATAAAGAGCCCACTGATTAATGTAAAGTACTTGGTGCATGTCACTCTCGACGATCCGTTCGATATTCACGTGAATGTTCCGGTGGTTATTACAAACAAATTTGTTTAGACTAATGGCTCTTATTGTGTGGTCTATACTATAGACTCTATAGTCTTAATTCTAAGCCAGGGAATAAAAATGACCAAAAGTTTGTATTATTAATAGTATAAATAGTTTTCATTATATAATATACAAAATTCTGTACTATTATTTAAGATACCCTTGGTTAAGTTACAATGTCGCTAATACATTAGTTAATTGATAAAAAATTGAGAAATTGTGAAATTAAAAAGCATAAATGTAACTTTGTCTGTAAACTAGAATTTGTTATTCTCAATTTGTCACGTAAGTACTTTTATTATCATGCAGACATTGCGAAAGGCTATCATAAATATTTAACAAAATAAATAAACAAGTGATAAGCATATATTTATAATATAGTCTACTTTTATACAGGGACGCATAATGGAACTATTGATAAAGATTGAGCAAATGTTAAATCAAAAACTACATAGTTTAATCTGAATTAATTATTTTTCCATTTCTATTAAGAATAGATAAGTATAATATGTGACAAATATTTATACAAATAATATCTTGTTTATCAAATAAATAGCAGTTTAATAATTAAACGCAATTATAATAGTGATACCACAGATGGTAATCACAGATATATAAGTATGGTGACTTGTTATCGTTCATTTTATATATGTAGTCTTTGTTGAAGTAATGGACAAAAAAGGTCATTTCACATCTGTGGACATCGTTTTTGAGGGCAACAAAACCCGATACCAGGCGGGAGAAAATGTGTCCGGTATCATCAAGTTCGCTTTGAAGAGGTCGGCAAAAGTGGCCAACATTAGGATATTTCTTATCTGTGTCTCTGAAGTGGAGTGGGTTGAACCGGTTGCGAACACTCCTAATTATATTGGGAGTTATAACTACCACGACAAAATCATTCTGATCAAGCTAAACTGTCCTCTGCCCAAAGAATGTAAGTTCTATTGTTATTCCAGTGATAACTACTGAAATTACACTAAAAATCTTTTGCATATCAAGTTATTTATTTTTCAAATTATTCACGCGTTAGACAAATAATCATTATATTCAGTCGAATGCAAATCATAGTAATCAACGGCAAAACGATGATTGCATTCAATTCAATGTGAGATGCAATAAATTTTTAGTGTAAAATATTATCATGTCAAAATAGCATGTTTTTCCTTCTCAATAGATGAGAATCTGTCTGAAGGGGAACACGAAGTGCCATTCACATTTAAGTTACCCGCAAAGTATGTCTTTCCTCTCACGATTAACTTTATGTAAATTACCCAATCAATAAAATAGAGGAATACCATCGAGTTTTGTTGGTCATTATGGTTCAATCAAATACTTTATCGAGATTCTAAATGAAGAGCCTGGTGTAAATGAGGGCCGAAATGTCGGCTTACATGAGTTCGAAGTGAACGCTCCCTCTGATCAGAATTTAAGTGTAAGTTCCAAGATTTTATTTCTAATATATTATTACAATTCAATTATTAAATGACAATTACATTGATAACTTTTCAGTTATCAATCGGCTGTTCAAAGGAAAAGGAATTTGGACTTGTCAGTTTAGCCATAGGAAAGGTAAAAACCATATAAATATACCCTAATTTAATGATCTTGTTCTTTTACAGCTCATTCTCTATTCCAGCTTATTAAAGAAGGGATGGGCACCAGGTTTGAATTTGAAAACAGTTAAAAAATGCTATAACGTTATTAATTTCCTAGACTAATATACTCATATTTCTAAATAATTTAATTATACTCATTAGCAATATCTGAAATCTTACAAGCTTAATCCTCACTTTTACCGCGCTAAACCAGATTTAATAGATTTAATTTGAGTCAAATATTAAATAATTTAAATCGGGTTCAAGTTTAATGAACAGGTCATAAAAAATAGCAAGATAATTTCAAAAGAATTCGGTGTCTGCTCATCACTGTATTTTCAATTTTTTTCGTATTCCCTTCATATTCTTTCAAATTCATCAAGGACTGATTTCTTAAACATCAATTATTTTATTCCTAGGTGAATTAATTGAATTGTACGTCACTGTCGAAAATCAATCCACAGTTGATGTGACGCCCAGAGCCACACTATACCAGTTCCAGGTTTATATGTGTGACAGAGGACACAACGCGTTGCAAATACCGATCACCGATACAATTGTGGGCAAAAAAGTGGATAAACACAGTAATTTCACTCAAACTCTATTTATTCCGACCCCAAAATATACGCCGCTCACCACAAAGAGCCCACTGATTAGTGTGAAGTACTTTGTCCATGTCACTCTTGACATTCCTCACGCATTCGATATTCACGTGAATGTTCCGGTGGTTATGACAAACAAATCTGTTCAGAGCGCTGTATAAATGGCGGAAATATTTGTAAGGTTTAAAGTTTTGACTAATATTAATTAAAATGGCCTAACCAATATTCTGTTCGGGTAGTTTTCTTGCTAACTTAAATTATTTCAGTTTAACTGGGAATGATTTCATACATAAACTCAATTACGTCATTTTGGTTAACATCCCCATTTACTTCATATTATAAAGAATCATATGCAATAGGTTTTATCGACAAATGATCATGTTCAATTCATCACATTTTATAGCAAATAAAGAAGAATATATTCCCGTTCTCAAAATCAATCCACCTTTGATCTATTTCAATTATTTTCCCCAAAACTAAATTGTAATTTATGTATTTTTGGGTGAAGCGCCTCTTTTCACAATTGCAATCTCAGGAATTAGTATACAAACAAAATATTTTGTTCAAGAAGTTGGTTATAAAACATTGTAAAGATCTACAAAATTTACTCATTCTCTGTATTATCTGAACAAACCCCTTATGCTTGAGATTAAAATAAACATTTCGCAACTCACGTCCATTATTCAATTGTGCTAACTTATAAAATATTATTTTTGTGAATTGTATTAATTGATAATTAATAGCATCGAAGCGTCGAAAAGGTATTTGCAATTAACATATATGTTCATGAAACTCGTTATCTCGGTAAAAATTGCACATTAAGTAAATGAATTTGGTCATTTCAATGCCATATAATTGTAACAGAATTTTTAGAGAATTTCTAAAGAGAATAAGTCACATTTGGGTAATGTGGGTAAGATTAGTAAAATATAGTTAATTATTTATTGCAAGTTATTTCAAATAAATATCAAATTGAGTTTTACTTGTTAACAAATACATTACAAATACATTTATGATATAATTTATATGTATGTCTAGTTATATACATACGTATGAAATAATGTCCTTGAAATTAGTTTGTGTTACTTGCACATCTTTGCTAAGAATAGATACGCATTATATCAGTAAATATTTATTAAATTAATCTCTAATTTATCGAACAAATAGCAGTTCAATAATTAAACACAATTATAGTAAATATAGAATCGATTTCAGCTGGGTAAATTTTTATAACCAAACCATTTACTTTGCATTGCGTTTACACACAATTAAGCGCTAAATGAAACACATTTGAGTCAAATGGAAAGGTATTTGACTACAAACAACAATATTAGACTCTTTTAGATCAGAGGTGACCAAGGTCAACAGCTTTAGGTCAACGGCTTGCGCCAAATCTACTCTAAACATAAGCATGCTTATTTGTTTTTATAATTTATTCCTCTCTCAGTTGAAGTGATGGGAGAAAAATGTCATCTTGTATCTGCGAACATAGTTTTTGCGGACAACAAAACCCGATACCAGGCGGGAGAAGATGTGTCCGGTATTATGAAGCTCGCATTGAAGGGATCGGCTATTGTGGCCAACATTAAGATAGGGATGATTTGTGTCTCTGATGTGGAGTGGATAGATTTTCCGAACCCTACTACTTTTAGAGCGGCTTATAACTACCACGACCAACTCAATCAGAACTTTACTCTGCCCAAGGAATGTAAGCTCATTTGTTATTCAGTAATATTGCAATTATACACTGAAAATCTATTGAATTTTTATATAATTTTCGCCATATTCAAATAAAAATCAGATTGAATCGATTCCAAGTCAGTACTGTACGTTCGAAGTAATGTTTGAGGCCAGGGATGGCCAAGCTTTTTGACTCTAGGGGGGGTCTAGGGTAGGGGTTTTTCAAAATTTTTCTAGAGGGGAACACAAAGAGACGTAAGGTCCAAACGCGAGCGAGGGGGGGGAATTCTAGGGGGTTGCCAAATTTTCGACTCTAAGGGGGTTTCGAGCTCCCCCCTTGGCCATCCCTGGTTTGAGGCTATCATTCGACTCAATTTGATTGTTATTCGTCTAATGGCTGTGAAAAATAATTGACTTTATATGAAATGCAATAGATTTTACTGTAAATCTTTGTTAAAATGTCAAGATAATAATTTTATTTCTCCAAAGACGAGAATCTGTCTGAAGGGGAACACGAAGTGCCCTTCACATTTAAGTTACCCGAAAAGTATGTCCTTCCTCTCAGAATTAAAACCATGTTATTTAATTCGCAATCAATAAAATAGAGGAATACCCTCGAGTTTTGTTGGCCCTAATGGATCAATCAAATACTTTATCGAGGTTCTAAATGAAGAGCCTGGTGTGAATGAGAGCCATAGAGTGGGATTATATGAGTTCAAAGTGGACGCTCCCTCCGAACAGAATTTAAGTGTAAGTTTCAAAATCTTATTTTTGTACCATATACCATTCAATTCAAAGCCAGAAATGACATTGATAACTTTGTTTTCAGTTATCAGTCGGATGTTCAAAGGAAAAGGAATTTGGACTTGTCAATTTAGCCATGGGAAAGGTAAAATCCACATACATATATTTTAATTTTTGACCTTGTTCTTTTGCAGCTCACTCTATATGCCAGCTTATTTAGGAAAGGATGGACATCAGGTTTGAATCTAAAAAAACATCTACCATGCCATTTAAAAATTTCGTATTCTATGAAGTTGGGGGCACATTGTCCCTCCAAATGAAAAAGAGCAATTAAAAATTTAATATCAAAATATAATATGCACAGGTCAATCACAGTTTAATAATAATACGCTATATGTCTACTGTTAAGCCTTTGAACCACAGAATTGTGGTAAACATAGTTTCAAAGCACTGTAATAAATATTCGTAGGAATTCAGTCTCTCATAAGTGCATTTTTAACCTTACTCGTTTTCCAATCATATGCTCCCAATTCTTAAAAAGATTGTTCTCTTAAATACTAATTAATTGTTTTGATCTTAAGGTGAAACACTTGAACTGCACGTCACTGTCCACAATCAATCATCAGTTGATGCGACCCCCAGAGCCACACTATACCAGTTGCAGGTTTATATGTGTGACAGAGGACACAAAGCATTGCAATCAGCGATAACCGATACAACAGTTGGCAAAAAAGTGGACAAATATATGAATTTCACTGAAACTCTATTGATTCCGACCCCAAAAGATTTGCCGCTCACCATAAAGAGCCCACTGATTAGTGTGAAGTACTTTGTCCATGTCACTCTCGACATTCCTCACGCATTCGATATTCACGTGGATGTTCCGGTGGTTTTGACAAACAAACCTATTCTGAGCGCTGACTAATGGGGCAAATATTGTGGAGAATAGAGTTTTGAGTATTAACAAGGAAGTGAAAAATGGCCGAAAGAATTAACCGCAAAGTTTGCACTAATTTTCAGACTTTATTAATACTAAAAACTGGGTATTGAATGAATTTAAGAAATGATTTATTCTTGCAACTCAATTATCACGGAATATATGACTGACTCCCAATTTATGGCAACTTTTAATATCAGTATTATATCACTTTTATTCTCAATATTCTGAATCACTCTTGGTACTTTCCATTATTCATTGCAACATGAAACATTAATATATTTCTGAAGTTGTTTAGATTTAAACTTTCAGTCAACTGAACACTTGATAAGAAAAATTGATCTTTCAAGCTCAGGCTTTTTTGACTAGTCATAATTTTGGCTAGACAAGGTCATTCAACATTTATTTCATTTTGTTTTCTCTTTAAAATATCTGAAATGTGTTTATTTCTATTCAAACACTTCATATAATTGTATTGATTTTTGATTAATGAGTTAATATAATAAAATGAATAAAACATTAAAGAATCAAAATTAAATTGAATACAATAAACTTGTGCTCAACTAATACAATTAAATTATTAATTTAAACTAGTAAAATTTAATAAATATTTTCTGTAAATCAGGTGTCAGCACATAAATACAATGATGTCATAATTAGACGTGAGAAAATTAACCAATCAAATTGACTCACACTTGCATTCTCGTCACATAGGCTAAAGTCATTCTGACTAAGAAGTGCAGACATTAGCGCTTCATTTGACCTTGACATTACTAGCCTATTCCAATGCGTTTTGGAGATTTCGCAACGCATTCATTCATAATAAATAGACTATTTGGCCCCTAATTGACAATATTTAGTTTTTTTATTTTGCGCATGAGCACTTCAGATAGGTTTGTCATGATGATAAAATTTAATAACTGGTAACTTATTGTTATCATTTATACTTTTCTCTCTATCGAAGTAATGGACAAAAAAGGTCATTTCAAATCTGTGGACATCGTCTTAGACGACAACAAAACCCGATACCAGGCGGGAGAAGATGTGTCGGGTAGTGTCAAGTTAACTTTGGAGGGATCAGCTATTGTGGCGAACATTAAGATATTAATGATTTGTGCTTCTGAGGTGAAGTGGACAGAGATTACAAACCCTGTTCATTTACTAGCGACTACTAACTACCACGACAAAATCGTGCTGACCAAACAGCCCTTTCCTCTGCCCAAAGAATGTAAGCGCTTTTGTTATTCAGTGATAACTATTATATACACTAAAAGTCTATTGAATATTCATTGAAATAAGTCATTTTTGACATCATTAACGCGTTTGTCAAATAATAATTATATTGAGTCAAATACAAATTATAGTATTGAACGCTCAAGCTATTGTTTTGGCTTGATTGAATTTATGTGAAATGCAATAGATTTTTAGTATGAGCAATTATCTTGTTAAATTAATATGAAATTTTCCTTTTCTAAAGATGAGAGTCTGTCTGAAGGCGAACACAAAGTGCCCTTCACATTTAAATTACCAGAAAAGTATATGCTTCCTCTCACAATTTAAACCATGTTAATTAAATAATCAAAAATAAATAGAGGAATACCCTCGAGTTTTGCTGGTCCTCATGGGGCAATCAAGTACTTTATCGAGGTTCAAAATGAAGAACCTGGTGTGAGTGAGGGCCATAGAGTCGGGTTATGTGAATTTCAAGTGGATGTTCCCTCCCAAGAGTATATAAGTGTAAGTTTATTTCTTACCATATTCAATTTAAATTATAAATTACAATAATATTGATAACTTTGTTTTCAGTTACCAATCGGCTGTTCAAAGGAAAAGGATTGTGGACCTCTCAGCTCGGCATCAGTAAAAGTAAAGAGCCAAGTACACATACATTAATTTCATGATATGTTTCTTTTACAGCTCACTCTTTATGCTAGCTTTTCAAAGAAGGGATGGGCACCAGGTAAGAATCTGAAAACATAAAAAACGATGCTACCCCTTTAGAAATTCCCTAGTTTATCCTCATATTTAAATATAATTAAAATAATAGGTTGATCATTGCAATTTTATATAAATCTAACATCGAAAATAAAATAAGCAAGTTTAATGGGAAGACTTTAAAGATAAAGCAAATCATAGAATTTCATTCTCTGTCCTTCAGTGTATTTTCAACCTTACTCCTTTTCCGATCACATTCCCTCAAATCTTGCAAAATTGCTCTCTTAAACAAAAATTAATTGATATCTAGGTGAATTAATTGAACTGCACGTCAATGTCGACAATCAATCATCAGCTGATGTGACGCCCAGAGCCACACTATACCAGACACAGGTTTATATGTGTGAAGAGCGACACAAAGCGCTGCAAATGCCGATAACCGATACAATTGTCGGCAAAAAAGTGGAGAAACACAAGAATTTCACTGAAACTCTGCTTATTCCGACCCCAAAAGATACGCCGCTCACCATAAAGAGCCCACTGATTAGTGTGAAGTACTTTGTCCATGTCATTCTCGAAAGTCCTAACTCATTTGATATTCACGTCAATGTTCCGGTGGTTATGACAAACAAATCTGTTCAGAGCGCTGACTAACGGCGTGGGGGTGGGCGCGGGTTGACAAACACATAAACTACATTGCTTACATGTAGTTAAACATGATTTGTAATTCAATTATCAATAAATATATGACTGACTCCCAATTTATGACAATTTTTAAATTCAATATTATTTTACTTTTTATTCTCAATTTTCCGAATCATTACATATTTATCATATGATTACAATTAATTACTTTTTATAAATTTATTTTTGTTGTTGTTTTGATATAAGCGAAATTTGATTTAAGAGAATAATTTTAGCCAATGATTCTCTTAAATCGAGGTTCGACTGTATTAATAAATCGTATTATTAAAAACAAAGTCAATGATGTTTACCATAGTTTGTTGCCAACGGATACACAAAACAATTTGATAAAACCTGAGCTGTTTGTGAGTTATTGAACAAACATTATTATTCAGGGTTTGTTTACGATAACAAATGTTTCGCAACAATATGATGTGCCTTATGATGGGTGGCAAACACCCCCAGTGCTCGTCTCTCTCTTTACTCCACTCAGACATATTTGCTATAAAAGTGCTGAACATTTGCCAGAAAGAATCAAATAAAAATAGACACTAATTACTAATTGAGCATTAAATAATGTTCTAGCTCGAAATTATTTTGGGCCTTCTTGCCCATCTCTGCTAATTTTAATAATCTCTTATGCACTGAGTGGGAACAATATAGAATACGTCAATAAAGTTAATCATTTCATTGATATCCTTATTATTGATGGGAGTTATTTTACCAACATAATTTATGGTTAGTTTTTCTTAAATTGAGTGGTGTTTCACTTGAGATGTGCAGACCATAGTTTACTTAAACCCGATCATATCAAGTAAAAGAATAATAATTCATTGAAGTAATGGACAAAAAGTACCATTCCACATTTGCGGACATCATTTTGGACAACGATAAAACCCGGTACCAGGCGGGAGAAGATGTGTCCGGTATTATCAAGTTCGCTTTGAAAGAGTCGGCTATTGTGGCCAACATTAAGATATGTTTGATTTGTGTCTCTGAGGTGGACTGGGAGGAGATTGAGAACAACGTTGTCTGTGTAGCCACTTATAGCAACCATGACAAAATCAAGCTCATCGAGCAGACCTTTCCTCTGCCCACAAAATGTGAGCTATATAATAGCAATTATACACGAAAAATCTATAACATATTCTATAAAGTCTCTTATTTTTCATATCATTCACGCGTTAGACAAATAACAAATAGATTGAGTCGAATACAAATCATAGTACTAAAAGCCGAAGCATTGGTTGTAATTTCTGTTCAAATCAATTTGAAATGACTTTATGTGAAATGCAATAGATTTTTAATATAAACAATTATTGTGCTGAAATACCAAGTTAACATTTTTTCCTTTTCTAAAGACAAGAGTCTATCTGAAGGCGAACACGATGTGTCTTTCACAATTAAGTTACCAGAAAAGTATGTCTTTCCTATTAGAATTAAAACCATGATAATAAAATGCTCTATCAATAAAAAGAGGAATACCCTCGAGTTTTGTTGGTCCACATGGATCAATCAAATACTTTATCGAGGTTATAAATGAAGAGCCTCTTGTGAATGAAATCCATAGACTTGGGTTATGTGAGTTCAGAGTAGACGTTCCATTCGATCTGAATCTAAGTGTAATTAAAAAAATTTATTTTTACCATACACAATTTGATGCTTAACAAGAATTAACAATGATAACTCTGTTTTTAGTTATCAATCTGTTCAATAGAAAAGGACTTTGGACTTCTCAGCTTAGACTCTGGAAAGGTAAAACCCACATGCACATATTGATTTTAATTTATTTATTTACGTTTACAGCTCACTCTTGATGCAAGCTTACTAAAAAAGGGATGGGCACCAGGTTTGAATTTGAAAAATATTGCTACTATTACTATTTACAAATTTACTAGTGCTCACATTTTATTCACCCAATTTTTGCAAACCTACCAAGAACTGATTGCTCAGACACTAATTAATTGAATTCTAGGTGAATCAATTGAATTGCACGTCACTGTTAACAACCAGTCAAATGTTGATGTGACGCCCAGAGCCACACTATATGGGGTCCAGGTTTATATGTGTGACGAACGACAAAAGGCATTCCAAATACAGTTAACCGAAGCAATAGTTGGCCAAAAAGTGGATAAACACAAAAAGTTCACTGAAACTCTGTTTATTCCGACCCCAAAAGATACGCCGCTCACCATAAAGAGTCCATTGATTAGTGTGAAGTATTTTGTCCATGTCACTCTCGACATTCCTCACGCATTTGATATTCACGTGAATGTTCCGGTGGTTATGACAATTCCATTATCACAAAATGTATGACTGGCTCCTAATTTGTGGCCACATTTTATTGGCAAACCCTAAATTGCACGAATATTTTTCACTACATCGATAGAATGTAGTACCGTAGTGTAAAGTGTAAAGTACCATGGTGGTGTATGGTTTTGTCAAGCCCATGGAAAAATTTTTAAAAATACGAATTATTTGAATCGTAAATAAACCTAATCTTAATAAATGTAAATAAAACTCAAATAAACTTAAAATTAAATATTTGTACACAAAATAATTTTTTCAAAGTGAATCATACCGTATGACTCACATCTAGTGTGACCAGATCATAAACTAGAAAAAAGTATACATTTATATATCTATTGTATATATTTACTTCGATGCTCTATATATTATAGTTTGACCTAGAGAAAAATTAAAAATATTTCAATTTAAGTTAATTTTGAATTCCCAATCAATTAAAAATTTTATCTAGACCAAACCATAATATTAATAATAGATAATAGATAATATTAACAGATAGAGAATTGATATAATAGTAACATTTGTTGGTGGAATTGAATGCTCTCTAAATTTGAAAGAAAATTTGAGCTAGATCAATTTTTAAAATTATTCAAGCTTGTCAAATGAGATTTTTTTAACAAGTTTGTTGAGCCATTGAGCCAGATTGAGGATAGTACCGGTATATTCGAATTTAACTTGATGCTGACATAAGTGAATTTTCAATCAATATATACCTGTTAAATTAAATTTTTAAAAATTCTAGAGGGGCGTGAGTAAAGCCGATATTTTCGACTCTAGGAGAGGGGTAAGAGGTCGATTCCTCCCACTTTGGACACCCCTGTTAAAACTGTCAATGGAACTTTAGATAAAAGAAGGGAATCTTTCAATTTCCAGATATTTTAACTTTTTTTGTTGATCAAATTCTTGGTAATTCTTGGTAGAACATAATAATTCGAATTAATACAACTTTCTATTAGTTTTGTTTTCATCATCATATAAAATTTAATCAAACACTTGAAAACAGTGAAGCAATGAATCAAATTAAGATTAGAATCAGACATACAGGCACCTATTTAGGGAATTTAATTGTAAACAATTACAATTACGATAATACACATTAAACTATTGATAAAGGTTGAGCAAATAGGAAATTAAAAGCTACATTGCTTAATCTGAAAACTAAAATAAAATGTTTTTCTCAATTTGTCATGTCAATACTTTTATTATCATGCAGACATTGCGATAAACTATTATAAATATTTAACAAAATAAATAAGCAATTGATAATATATCTTTATAATATGGAGTTAATTACATTAGGATGTCCAAATGGGCCCTACCTCTTACCCATTCTAAGAGTCGAAAAATTTTCATTCAAATATGAACAGGTTTGACTCCCCCTAAAATTTTGCCAAGGTGTAACATTACAGGAATACTCCCTATAAAGTTTGATATTCCACTGGGCTTCACCCCCTCTAGGGGAATCGACCTTGGGCCTCTCTTCTATATCTCTATCTAATAGTACAAATACAACAACAAATGAATCAAGTATCATTAATTATACCTTGCCCATCTTCTTATCGCATAGGGTCGGTTTGACGCATAATTTTGATTTGAAACAAATATTTAACTTTAATTTTTTTTTTGCTTGGTAATGCTTTTATCATTTGATTATATTAATCAAAAATCAATTCAATTTTTGCCACTAGTTATCAGTGAATGACAATATAAATTAAATAATCTATTTTTTATCAAACAAATAGCAGTTCAATAATAAATAAAAGTGTTGAAAATCACTCAAATATAAGTATGGTGATTTGCTGTTAGCATTTATTTGATGTGTTACTATTTCTGTTGAAGTAATGGACAAAAAAGGTCATT
Organism: Fuscozetes fuscipes; assembly: GCA_034702105.1. NCBI lineage: Eukaryota > Metazoa > Arthropoda > Arachnida > Sarcoptiformes > Ceratozetidae > Fuscozetes > Fuscozetes fuscipes. The sequence continues at coordinate 12,950 of JAQGCS010000949.1, forward strand.
TTACATTTGCTGATATCATTTTGGAAGATAGAAAAACCAGATACCAGGCTGGAGAAGATGTGTCCGGTGTTATCAAGTTCGCTTTGAAGGGATCGGCTATTGTGGCCAACATTAAGATATGTTTGATTTGTGTCTCTGAGGTGGAATGGGTAGAGATTCCGAAAACTCCTCACTTTGTAGAGCCATACACCTATCAAGACAAAATCATATTGATCAAGCAGGTCTTTCCTCTGCCTAAAGAATGTAAGCTCTATTGATATTCAGTGATAAATATAGCAAATATACACTAAAAGTCTATTACATATGACGATTAAGGGATTGTTATTTGCATTAACCATTTTTGAAATGTGATGTACATTATGTGAAATGTAATAGATTTTTAAAGTAAATAATTATCGTGTTAATTAGCAAGGTGACAATATTTTCCTCCTTAAAGATGCGAGCCTGTCTAAAGGCGAATACCAAGTGCCCTTCACATTTAAATTGCCCGAAAAGTATGTCTTTCCTTCAGAATTAAACCCTTTAAATACGATATCTAAAAAATAGAGGAATACCTTCAAGTTTTATTGGTCCACATGGATCAATCAAATACTTTATCGAGGTTCTAAATGAAGAAGCGGGTGTGAATGAAAGCCATAGAGTGGGGTTATGTGAGTTCAAAGTTGACGTCCCCTCCAATCAGAATTTGAATGTAAGTTTCAAAATTTTATTTCATACCTTATATTGAAAGATAACAATACATTTATTAACCTTTAACCGCCCCCACGTGCGACGAGGAATTCAAATTCATTTTGAATTTCAAAACTACAGTAAAAATCAATTACAATCTGTGGATCACTTTTGATATTAGATTTGTATAAAATTCAAAAACATTTATAGATTGAGAACTGGACAGAGGTTGGTGAAACATATTTTTTGGAAAGTTTATATCACAAATTGTATAATAATACATGTGTTAGATGTAATTTTTCAAAATTAAAAGAGATGTAATAACAGGTTATCTACATTGAATAAACCTGACAGTTAACATGTTCATTGGTTGGTATAGCATTCTTTTTTGCAAGTTTACATAATAAAATCAGGGGTGCCCAACCTCGAGGGGTCTATAGAGTAGTTTTTCAAAATTTGTTATAAACCACTTTTTAACACAAATAAGCATATGAGACTTTTTTTTAAGGAAGAAAGACATAAAAGAAAAAAACATAAAGGAGACAATGTTAAAAAATGGCTAGGGGCATACCATCAATGTTAAATTATAACAAGTTCGGTTCAAACTCAAATCTTCATTTCATTTACACCATGTATTAATCTTAAATGAAATTTGTTTAATTAGTTAGTGGGACAAAACAACAAAACCATATAGTACATACTTTATAAATGTAGTGAAAAACAAGCTTTGGATCAGACTCTGATAATCAGAGTAATAGACACTATAATGGCGAAAAATTATTTGCTTCTCTCAATTAATCCCAGTACATACCCAAATCCTCACGAGTGGTGGGTGAGTGTGTGGGTATAGCGACAAAACTACCGTATGACCTCACTTTTTAACACATGCCGGTATAAATTGAGATTGAGGTATTGCCGGTATAATTTGAATTTAACGGCATGCCGGTTTATATGAATATATAATCATATTTTTCTATCTTACCTTTAAATTAAGTTTTATACTTATAATACACTTGTTTTCTAATAAACTCGGTTAAAAAATTTAGTTAAATGTTGATATACGTTATAAATTTTTGTCAAATCTATATATTATCATTAAATTGAAACCAAAATTCTAGAAATTTGTTTATCCTATGTTTTTTAAAATTTCCTAAACCTCACTTTATGCCAGCATGCCGGTAGAGATCATGGATGCATTTTTTTGGAAAATGGTTCACTTCACTTATAACGGTATGCAACAAAAAGTGAGGTAATACTGTATATACTACGATTTATTATGATAAATGTAGTTAAAAACTACCCCTTAGATCTCTAAATCAATCGAGCATAGGCATCAATGTAAAAACACATTAACTCTAATGTTAATTCAATGTAGATAACAGGTTTTTACGTCTTTTTTAATTCTGAAAAATTACCTCTAACTCAGGTCTCTTTATACAATTTATGATATAAACTTTCCAAAAATATATGCCATACTAATAACTGCCCAGCTCACACTCTATACATCTTGTTTAAATTTTATTCGAAACTAATATCAAAAATGACCCACAGCTCATATTTGATTTATACTGTACTTTCAAATTCAAAATGAAATTACATCTGTCAGGTGCTAAAGCAAACACTACTTCCCTCTCTAAGCATCGGAACAATTTTGGTGACAAATGTTTTTCTAATTCTAGTAAACTTTACTAACTTATGTTTAAACAAATTACATTCGATTTTTAGTGTAGTTTTTAGTTCAACAATGAAATGAGTGCGCGAGCTGAGTTTTGCATGGAAAAACCGTTGTGACTAAGTCACTGTGGTTGGGCAGTTATACATCAAATAAAAGTTATATTGATAACTTTGTTTGCAGTTTTCAATCGTTTGTACAAAGGAAAAGAGTTTTGGACTTCTCAGCTTAGCCTCAGGAAAGGTAAAATAATATGAACATGTTTTAAATTCATGATCTTGTTCTTTTACAGCTCAAACTCAATGCCAGCATTATAAATAAGAGATGGGCACCAGGTTTGAATTTAAATAACATATAGATATTAGATGGAGTAATAAGCTTGTTAACTTTCGGCTAATTCAATGTTTTTTCAACCTTACTAGTATTGTTCATCATATGTTTCAATTCTTGCAAAAATTGATTCTTAAACACTAATTAATTCTATTGATCTTAAGGTCAATTAATTGAACTGCACGTCACTGTCAACAATCAATCTACAGTTGAGGTGACGCCCAGAGCTACACTATACCAGATCCAGGTTTATATGTGTGACAAAGGACATAGAGCATTACAAATGCCGATAACCGATGCAATAGTGGGCAACAAAGTGGATAATCACAAGAATTTCACTGAAACTCTATTTATTCCGACTCCAAAAGATACGCCGTTCACCATTAAAAGCCCACTAATTGGTGTGAAGTATTTTGTCCATGTCACTCTTGACATTCCTCACGCATTCGATATTCACGTGAATGTTCCGGTGGTTATGACAAACAAATCTGTTCAGAGCGCTGATTAATGGCGCAAATATTGTGTGGTTTATAGTATAGAATAAAAATCGAGCATGATTAAAGTCGATGTCATATATCTTTGCACAGAATTTTTGTGTTGAGCGCATGTGCGTGAACTGCAGTACATATGGTGGTCATGGCCACTTGTTATGTTGCTGTAACAACGTTGTAAACTTTTTCTCAATTCTATGCAAAGATATGTGACATCGACTTTAGTAGTATACCTTTTTTTATTCAATATAAAATGAATTCTTCGAACATTTATTTTTGTGAACAATTAAAAATGTTTATTATAATTTAAATTATTTTCAATCAGAAGGTGTCTAAACTCCCCTAATTAAATAGAAACTCTTCAATACATTTGTACCTTAAACCCATTAAAATTTGGTTTCAATATTTTTATTGAGTTGTTTACTATTTAAGTCAGTTCATAAACTTCCAGTATTTGTATTAATTATTATAGAAAAGAATGAGAGGGAGGGAGGGAGAGAGAGAGAGAGAGAGAGAGAGAGAGAGAGAGAGAGAG
>JAQGCS010000950.1:0-16644 GCA_034702105.1 Fuscozetes fuscipes
GAGAGAGAGAGAGAGAGAGAGAAATTTAAATTACTATTTAATGACTTCATACGAACGCATATATTCTTTACTCTATTCGCTTAAAATGCAATACTTTTTAATAATGAAAATTATTAACACACACTTCGGTACTTAGAGAATTAGAAGGGTTCTTTTTTGAGGAACAAAACTAAGTGAGTTTTATTTCACTTATTAAAAAAGTGACTGCCATTAAGAACGTGATCGTTTATCAAAATAAAGAAAAATATAAAAATGATTGCGAGAAAAGAGCAAATTTAAGTTTGAAATTAGGTATCAAGAAATCGAAATTTTTTGTGCAATTTTCTTTCTTTTTCTCTTTGAGACATTTGGTGAACAATAGCTAACATTTCATTGATCTTTATATATATTTTTATATATAATTTATCTCTAGTTTCACACATTCGGATCATTTGTCTTATTTTTTCTCTCATTTTCGTTGTCTGAGCCCTCATTTTAAAGAAGAGGAAAACTTTCATTTTTGCGCTGAACTATATTTATATCTAAAATTTGATGTTATCTCTGATCTCATAAAATATCTATTCTTTCAATTCCGTGTTCTGTATCTAATTTGTTGTATTGATGTCTCATATGTATGTGTATTGCAGTGGTTCAACAGCACTATGTGGTCGAAGTATATGACGATTTCGTAACCGTTGGCAATACAGCGGTATTTCGCTGCCATATTCCCGGATTTATTAAAGATTTCGTTGATGTGGTCTCTTGGATCCAAGACTCAAATACTCTCATTCAAGCCAATGATCTGTCCGGTCTGTGCCCACCATCACAAACATCATAAACATTTTTTATCATTATTTTGTGTGCTTTAAGTTAACTATCAAAACATTTCGACACAACTTTTTTCTCTCTTATAAATGATTTGTTATTTTTCTTAAGTCTACTCTTTTTTCAATAGTTTTGATGTCAAAGAATTGATTTTATTCATATATTGATTGATTAATTCAATTGTATTTCATATATCAGGCGATCGTTTTAGTGTATTCTCGACCGGAGAACTACATATCCGTCGCGTACAACAAAGTGATGCCTTAAAGACTTTTCGATGTCAGGTCAGACACAAACTCACCGGTGAAACAATGATTAGCTCATCGGTCGGACGCCTTTATGTCACCGGTAGGCCATTCCTATTATCTTTATTTTTTCAGAGCTTTTATTCAATTTGTTGAGAAAAAAGTCTATTTATTGTCATTTGTTTGAATGGCTCTTAACGTAAATTATCGAAGAAAATGGTTTTCTATTATTTATTGTATTTTTTGTTCGACTTTTTTTGTAAAAATTTTTATCGCAATTTCATAACAGAATTAATAGTATTTTATTTAAGAGAAGTTTTGTTCAAATCTGAGTCCTATTTATCGCATTCCTTAAATGAGCGCTCATTTAATTTTTCTTCAAATTTCGACCACAAAATAGTCTCCCATTTGTTAAGACTATTAAACAGATGAATGAAAATTGTTTTAAATTTGCAAACTTATGGCTTACTTTCAAATTATCCACAATTTATTCAAATAAGTGTTTGTATTTTCATACAGTTTTGTCTTAAAATTCATAATAATTTCTTAAATTCAATTCATTAAAAAGAAGAGAAAATATTAATTTCATAGAACATTATATTTCATCCGCTATTATGTCTATCATTACTATTATCCCAAAGACAATAAGAATTGCCCACAATTTTTCATTACTCATTTCTGCTCAGAGAACAGCAAGAAATGAATGAAAACATTAATTGAAAATTTCATTTTCCTAGACTCGCATTAAATTCAATGTTTGCTCAGAAAACGGTCCAAATTTGTATCTTTTTATGCAAAAAATATGCATTCATTTGAATGGAGCGACGAATTAATTTTCAAAGAATTTTCTTTTGTATCCTTTTATTTATGGCAACAAATAATTGTTTAGAACCGCATATAATGTAAGACAAAACCTTATTATACTTTTTTGCAATTAATTTTGTAGAAGCATTCAGTAATCAACCACCAAGAATAACCGATAGTAAGCCGGTGGTGGTAATCGCCGAGGGAGAGGATGTGGAACTGGCCTGCGCTGCACAGGGTTATCCAGTACCTACTTATGTATGGCATCGTAACGCACAACCCATTAGGCAGATAGCCTTCAATCGTATTCGACAAAATGATGGATCTCTAAGAATAAGACAGGTCATGGTTTCTGATGGCGGCACATATCGGTGTAGTGTTAATAATAGCGTGGGCTCCGAAATGATTGAAACTCAGCTCATTGTCACCGGTAAGCACTCATCAAATTTATATCGGAGACAATTATTACTATTGAGGACAAACTGAATCCAATCCAATCTTATGATCACATCTCCAGTATTGTAGCGTTTTGTCCAAATTATGTTCATTACTATCACTTCTATTACTGTTATTATTCTTATTCTTAGAAATCGTTATTATTATTATATTTTCTTCACATTTATTCGAAGAGAAATCCCTTTTCTCTGAGACTAACATTCGTCTCAATCTTTAGTTTTATTCTTCTTATATAAAGAGTTAATATGTTTCGAGTATTTGTTCCTATTATTGATCTGAAAAATATTAGACAAGAAATATATCAAAACTTTATTGAATGATATTCTTCTTATTGAATGTCATTTTCGAGTGAATACTTCTCAAAGGCTAGAAGTGAAGGACTTTTTATTTTTCATTTCATCCCATTTTGAGCCCTTTGTTCAGAGCTCTTTACTTTTTGTTGTGTCGATTGATTCACTAAATTAATGCCTTTTTCTCAACTATTGTGTATAAAAAGTATTTTTCATTTTTATTTCTCAATTCACTGATCAGTCTTTCAAAGAGAGGAACAGCGAAAGTGTAGACACGTCTCTCAAACAGATAGTTTCCGGCTCAAAATTCTTTGTATTTTCTTTAGTTATTATTTTTGTGATTTCCTAAAACTATTAGAGTTAGCCTCAGATCAAACAAAATTCAAGATATGGACACATATTAAATGAAAACTATTCTTTGCTTCAGTTACTCTTTCGGCTGAAATTCTTCCCCGAATGGAAACAGTGGACGTGGGCAAGATTGCTCAACTCAACTGTTCAGTGTCGGGAACACCAGTGGTGGCATTGGAGTGGTTACATAACGGCCAACCAGTTGTCACAAATTCTAGAATACGACTGATATCAAGAAGTCTTCTACAGATCTCGAATGTGGAGCGACGTGACAAAGGAATGTATCAGTGCTTAGCTCACAACGAATTTGATTCAGTTCAAGCCAGCGCTCAAATAGATCTGGGAGGTTAGCAACAGCACATCATTATTTTACAACCCTTCCTATTGAACTAATAATTATTTTCATCATTTATTCTCTGGATTTCTTATCAGACGACGCGCCAGTATTTCTATCGACGTTTTCGGAGCAGACCCTACAGCCGGGTCAACCACTTTCATTAAAGGTAATACAACAACACATGTACTGAAGCTTTTTCTAACTTCCCATTCGTAAGTAGTATCCAAACAAAAATCGATTCTATAATTAGATTTTGTTTTCAAATTCAATTTTAGACTAATTTTTAAGTTGAATTTAATTTCTTATGACATTCTTTGTCTCTTCTATTACTCAATCAATTTGTTTGTATTCTAATTTCCATTCATTTTTTCTTCCATTCCCTTCCCTTTTGTTCTCTTCTTCTGTTTCTTTATTGTCATCCCTTTTACGTAAATAAATTGATTTTCGACTCAAAACACATGACTTGAATTTTGCGAACGAACCAAATGTTTTCGGAATCATTTACAATGAGATTATAGACATCTGAATCTCATTCTATGCCTTTGTGTCGATTGAATCTCAATTGAGGAGAGGTCTCAATACAAAGGACTAAAACAAAAGTGGAGTACAAAAACAAAAGGCATCGGAGAAGAAAATGTTGTTTTTGGTTATCTTTTATCCATTTGTATGTAATGTAAGGCAAAAGACAATCAATTGGCAACAAATTCCCTGAAATGCGTGTAAATCACGAAACCTATGGTCTAAAACTTTGCTGTCATTCGTCTTAAGGACCGAATAAGTCGAGAGTCAACTAAATTATATCCATATTTCACACTCCACTTATTCATTGATCAAATGTTAGACACGAATCGATTCATTATTATTATTGATTCGAATATAATTCTTAACTAAATCTTTGGTCAATTTTAATGGCTTTGATATCAAACTATTTATCTCATTAATTAAAATAAACTTGCAATTAGACTGCGATAAGGAAAAGTATCATTTCAAATGATAACACGAATTGTTTGAACGACTACCAGGGTAGAAATTATATAATTTTTGTTAATTTTTTAAAAAGAAATTAATTTAATTACTTTATGGAAACATTGATATTTAAGCAATTAACATTTTCACTCAAATTGTATGTTCCTTATCATTAGTGTAATATACCTTGAGCAGTTCAGATCTGAATAATGATATGAATGAAGAAATTTATGCATTCATTGCTTTCGTATCTCATTCTATGAGTCAAAGCACAGAATTAGCAGGAATTCATTCGAATCAACATAAGCCAAGTCCTCTCTGAGCGCTTCAATTGTTTGAGAGAATTAAAAACTATTAAATAATTAGTTTGAATGCTATCATCAGATATTAGTTACGCTGATTATATTTATTATTATTATTATAATTAAATTTCCTAAATTCATATGAATTCTCTTTGAACAGAGATATAATTATTTGATTCATATCTCGTCTTCACTTCTGATGTCAGCTCTGAGTCCAAAAATAAATTGAATTACAAATAAGATTATAAACCAAATCGAAACACAAATTCGTGTTTATAATCGCTTAATATAAGGAACAGGACTTGAATTTCTTAATTATGTTATATATTGTTTGCATTTATCTCATATTTTCTATCATCATAATTATTAAGAGCACTAATCTATCTACATTTCATAATTATTATGATTAGGTAAATGAGCCCAAAAATAATCATATATAATTGATAATTTCTTTAAGTGTGTGGCATCTGGAAACCCGATCCCCCAGGTCACGTGGCAACTTTATGACAATATTGCAGTTCCGGAGAACTCCCGCTACAGAACTGGTGATTATGTGACTCGTGAGGCACTTCTTGTGAGTTATGTAAACATATCGAACACAACACCTGAAGGTAATGCAAAACACAACGAATAATATATTCATTTGAGTCACTAATGATGTGATTGTGTTATGCAAACAGATGGAGGTCTGTATACGTGTATGGCTGCCAATGACGTGACCGCTATTCGACACTCGGCTAAAATCAATATCTTTGGAAAGCCAAGTGTCAGAGCAATGCCTAATATGACTGCTGTGGCCGGAGAACGAATGTCACTGACATGTCCTACCGGTGGATATCCTATTGATGTCATTATTTGGGAAAGAGGTATACCATTAGCACAAGTGTTTGCTTCTTATTAGTGGGCAGTTGACTGCGATTAACATAAATATTGGCGCAAATAATCCCAACTTCTTATATGCCATAAATACATATCAATACCTAAGCCCAGAATAAGTACATTTCCAACAAAATAACGAATATAAAGAACGAGAATTGTGTCGCTTATTATGGCTTCAAATTTGTTTCTGGTCTTTACGATAAGCGTTCAGTCGTTTCGGAGTTACCATTAATTAAACGTTTAGTGAAACTACTTTTGATTAGCATTCGTTCGAATCTTGATCTCAAAAGTATTTTGACTCCGATTACATGCTTTGTATTAAATCAGTGCCTCTTTGACGCTCTGTCACTGCATGTTAGGCAATGGATGGCTGTTCTTCTGCGCCAATTCATTATAATATACAAAATATAACTATCATTGTCTTTCATAAGGGAAGGCATTGATTACAACACTCTATGACTTTGAGTATCGAAACATATATTTCAGAAATAATTTGGCCTTTTGTTGAGTTTACGCGTCATTTAATAAATGATGAGTTCAACGACACGTTTGTCTCATAAATTAATTTAAATTAAGCCCAATATATGAGCCGTCGCTCTGATCCCATACAAGAGGGAAGTAATCATTTTTAATACATTGACGAAACCGCACTATTTTAGCCGTCGCTGACTCGTTATTAACTTTGAGTCCTATCAGAAGCCTATCCCTGCAAATGACATTTTGGGCCAAACATTTCACATTAGGCTCTGTTCGGGATTTTTCGATAAAAATTGTGTTTTACTCTAAAACTTGACATAAGAGGCGAACATAAAGATAACAAAAACAGAAATCGCTTTAATTCTTAGCAATCGATTAGATTCTTATCAGTCGGTTATCTTATAATTGGCTAAAAACTAGTCGTCAGCCGATTGTAGCGGTCGTCTCATGAGTTTGATTGTCTTATCGATAGGGCAGACAAATAGTTAAGCACTTTTACACTCGAGTTTTCTCCACTGTTTTCCACCCAAAGTGCTGAAAAATCACAACGATTTCAATCAAATGAGGAATTCCTGTCTTTAGTTTGAAACTTGAGTTTGTATTTTGTTTTGCTCTTATTCTGCACTCGAATCACACCTCAAACTAATTGATGACTGTTTTAATGGATTTGATTGTGCAGAAGGAGTACGTCTTCCCTATAATCACCGGCAAAAGGTTTTCCCAAACGGCACTTTAACAGTTGTCGATCTGGAGAGAGCCACAGATGAGGGCCGATATACTTGCATTGCTCGACAGACGAAGGAGTCGCGCAGCGCTCAGGGCACACTATTTGTCCAAGTGCTAGGTATGTAATTCATATTTTATTTAAGCTTTTCATTGCAATTCATTAATATTTAATAAACAGTCAACGCCTCAAACATTTATCCGAATTATACCGTTTTAGTGAAACATTTTATATATTAATAGCGATAAAACTCATTGTCTTATATAATGTATGGCTCCGACTATTAGTCCTTCGTTTGACTGATATTCCTGTGAAAACATTAGGCGTAAGGATATCCCATATGTTTGAAGAGAGATAAGAAAATTGTCTATTAATTTACAGCATTGCTTTACCATAAAAATGGTAACACTTCTCAGCCATAACTTAATTGATGTGAAAACAAATATTAGAGAAAATATCTCTTCGATCATAAAATGTGTTCCAAACGCTATACTTTTCATTAATGAATACAAATTTTCAATGATTTTAATAATTTAGTCGAACACTAATGATTGGGTTTTTGTTTTTTTAATCACTCAAATGATCACATTATCACCAAAATAGACTCCAAATCTTCACTTATGTTATGTTATGCCTTATTAACACAATAATGAGTTTGGAATAAAAAGCCTACAATACAGGGATATAGAACAATCTTGTATAATTTGAACAATCATTAAAATGAATTCTCTTCATTGAACTTGGTTTTATAGTAAAAAGGATTAAGTTTAGAAATTCTGTTTGAAATAGTTGAAAAATGATTGCGACTAACTATGAGCCCAATATCTACCCAATAAATGATTTAAGACTACACATCCCTTGAGTGAACTTTTCTTAACAATTATCGGAGTAGGTAGAATTTGTGTAATTGTATTGTTTTGTACTCCTAGTGCGGCCAATCATTGAACCGTTCAGTTTTCCAAAATCCTTACATCAATCACAACGATATAATTTGTTGTGTACTGTTGTCAAAGGCGATCAACCGATTCAGGTATCCATTTCTCTCCATTCTGTGCACTTCTCTTTGGCTTCTCTTTGTTATATCTGTTCTTCACTTTACTCTCCAATCGTTTCAAAAATCATTACTATTATTGTCAGAAAAGAAAAACAAAGAAAAGAAAAAGTTTAAAACAAATTGATTTGGATGTGAACTCTCTTATCGTTTATACTTTTGTTTCACTTTTACCACTCAAACGACAAACTAATCGATTGAATAATAAAATCGTATCAAAAACAGATTGAATGGCATAAAGATGGCAAAAAACTGTCGAACGGAGGCCTCCCAAAGACTAATTTGATTCATGTGACCGAATACTCGTTGACTCTGGCCTTCGAGTCAGTCCAACCCGACCATAGAGGTACACACTATTTATTTGATTGCATTTGGACTCATATTAAAAAATGAAGAAAAATATACTTTTCTTCTTATTATTATACGATATTATATTGGATTTACTGCGACTATTGCAGGCAATTATACATGTGTGGCCTCAAACGCAGCTGGAAGTAGCAGTCATAGTGCCTCGATGATAATACACGGTATGGGCTGAGCATTACATCCATAACATTATTATATTTTTATATGTTTGAGAATTTTTTCATTATTTTTTATTATTCTTTTTCCGCCGTATTATTAGTGTTTTCCCCAAATCAGAGCCGAGTCATAGTTATGAGGGAAAGCCATGTCTTTGACGTTCAATTTTCTGTAGGCATAGCTCCTGAATCTAATACCAAACCTATTGGACTCTATTTTTGTTTTTGTTTCGCAAACCTTTTGATGAATCAGATTTTAATGAGTTTTTCTTTCTTTTCTTTTGATCCGAACTCACTTTTTATACAGCCTTTAGAGTCACGTCTTTTACTCAAATCTAATAATATTTCTCGTCTTAAAAAATCATCCAAAATAATAGAAAAAAGTTTTTTAATCTGTTTGTTATTAACTTTTATTTCATTTATTTATTTTGAACTTTGATTTCATGAAATTAGTTTTCAAATTCATCTCTAAGTTGAGAATAAACTAAATTTCAAATGAATATTACAAATGCAGTGCCTCCTCGTTGGCGGATAGAACCGATCGACACATCCGTAGTGAAGGGCAGGAACGCAATTATCGATTGTGATACCGATGCATATCCCCCGCCAACTATCAGTTGGTCCAGAGCTGAAGGTAAGCAATAGAAATGGCCATCACTTGGTCTCTCTCTCTCTCTCTCTCTCTCTCTCACTCACTCACTCTCTCTCTCTCTCTAACACACATACACATACACACACACACACACACTCATAGGAGAGAGGGATCAGCAAAAGATTTTCTCATCTCATCTGCAAAACTATTGCCTAAAACTTCAAAACACATTATTTTGTACTTCATTTAAACGGAGAGCAAAAAGATTCTTCTCTTTTGGCCATACATTAAAAAATGTTTGAGACATGCATTGCATGAACACCGGCTGTACAGGACTACGACCCATATAATTAGGCTGAGCTGAGAAAGAGAGAGATAGAGGTATCTCGACTATCAGTAGCTGTGATTTTAGCGAACAGTAGGCCTAATGAACACTACTTAAGACTTGATTCAAACTTATCTCTTAACTACACTCTAGGCTTATATTCGGTAGTCGTCTGAAGAGTGGAAGAATTCAAATATTTTTTATTTTTGATGAAAATCTGTGAAGAATTTTCGGCAAATGCATTGTGAAAATTATCTAAATTTATGTGAGCTTGGTAATTCGCGTATGAATTCCACTTTTATCACGTTATTAGTGAGTATTAGGAAATGAAAAGTGTTTTAAAGTATTTTATAAATTGAGTGAAAAATTTCTTTCCTTTATTCACACGAATTATGTGAAGAGATTTGTGTCATAAAAGCGAAGATTAATTAAATTTTATTTGAGTCTCTTTTTTAATGTTTTCCTTTGAAGTGAGAGAATATTTTCTCAAAACCCAAACTCCGAGTAATTGAATGAGTCTTTCAATACTCTATTTATGGTTAAAATAATTTTCACATCAAATACATAATAAGAATTGAAAAGAAGTCCTCAGATATTCTTATTTTCATTTTCACTGATATCTTAATGCATTTTATATCGATATTACTTTTCAAAAATAAGTATTAAATGATTGAGCATGAACAATTTTGGTTGTACATTTATATTGGTTCGTTAACCGTTTTATTGGTCAACTTTTATAATATTTCTGAAGAAATAATTGATTAAATTTTAGTTTAATATAATGGTGACCAAGGTGTTTCGAATAAATATTAGGAAAATATGACAATGACGTGGCAATAACGTCAAAAATTGTTTGATTTTTTAACTTGGTCTAAATGGGAGAGTGGATGAAATAATCTGAATTGTATTAAGATCTTGGTAACTGAAAATTTTAGGTAAGTTTAATACATTTTTTATTTAAGTGGTTTAATACCAAGAGCAAAGAAATTGAAATTTAGTTCAGTTTAAGTTTAGTGGATCTCCAAAGAAAATCTTTGAAAATAAATGTCGTAATTCATAATTTAATGCACTTAAAAGATTCTGGAGCATAGTTGAAATAGGATTTGAGCAGGAACATATAATTTCTAAAAAAGTGTCCCATGTCAATATGACTTGCAGCAATTTCACCAAGTTTAATGCACTTCAACTGAAAGTATCTATGAAATTTTTACGAATCTACCTACTCAATTGTGTAGGCACTTCATAAAATTGAATTATCTTGAGCAATCATAATCCTTGAAGCATTTTTTCAAATGAAATTTATTCTATCATGCATTAAGTTTTACATGTAGTAGATGAATTTTTAATAACTTGTTTTTACAGTCAATCGACATTTCATAGGAAAAGACGATTCGCTTCGAACGGCACTAAAATCATAAGTCGAACAGAAAATACATTTAAATATTTATTAAGACTCCTCTACTAATGCTGTGCTCTGTTCTTATTCTGAGTTCTGAGAGGATAGCGCACATCCCCATTGCATAAGACCTGCACTTAAATTGAAAGGTTATGCATATGGCTAATGAAAAATTGAAAAAATCTGAAATTAAATAAAACTATTCCTAATATGAAATTCATTTACAGTTTATGCTGTGCTACAGACTCTTTGAGGGCATGTCTTCTTTCCAAAAGCTATTAGTGTGAGAGAGAAAAGGAGAGCACAACCATTGGCTTAGAAAAAAGTAAAAAGAAATAGAATTAAAGCCAAACTGCTCGAGGGATTCATCATTAAAGAAATTGACTGCTTATATACATCTTATTTTGCAACAGAGGCAGAGCTTCCATTTTAATATACCTGAGCTCACAATGAATCAGATCTTAAGACGTTTTTAATTCAGTGATGGCTTTGGTTTCGTATAAGTGAGTGAAAAGTGCAATGAAATAAAAATTATTACTTTTTGATCATTAATTTGATCAAGATATACAATATGAAATTATCTTATTAGTATCTTTTCTGCTTCCTTGATAAATTATATAAATGAATTTTGAGCTGTCCAAGCTATTAATTATTTGTTCACAAAAATCATCAGCTAATTCTCTATAGAGTAAGATTACGAGGGTTCGACTCTAATCTAGATAGATTACAATCGCATAATTTTTCATGGGAAAATATTACTGAAATGGTGTCGAAATGAGTCAATCAAGAGTATAACACCTGAGCTCTCTCTCTCTCTCTCTCTCTCTCTCTCTCTCTCTCTCTCTCTCTCTCTCTCTCGTGGAAAAAGAGGACAATTATCTCAATCTAATGACAAAAGAATGAACTAGTTCGAAAAATGTAATGTCATTATTGAGGGAAATCACAACATTCCAAATACGAGTGGAAATGGTTTAGAAAACAGGAGCTAATGGCTAAATAACTGGTAGTGACTACCGGTGCTCAAACTTGAATCCGAATGAAAGGCAGTTCATTGCTAAGGGAAAAATTGCGCACGATCTTTCTCTGATAATAAATTAACTATAATTCAATTTTTTTGTGTAAATATTTTCTATTAGTTTTGAAAAATTCATGTATTGTTCCGAATGTTTGTGGAAAATTTGAAACATTAATACAGTCAGACCTCTTATTAGACAACTATAGATGAGTTTAAAACAAAAATATTGATTGGATCAAATAGTTTTGAGTTATTCCTAATGTTATTCAACGTTTTTTAAGATGATACTTTCTTTAAAAGGTAAATAAAATAAAACGTCTCATCAGGACAACCTTTAATAAGACAAATATTTTATTCTGCCACAATCTTTCACCTAGAGGTTTTACTAAATTTCTGTTTAATCGATTGCCAATCACGAGGTCTGACTGTATTGGTGTAAACGGAAAGACTGGAGAGAAAAGAAGTTTGTCGAATATTGTAGGAAAATGTCATTTAACTGGTGTATTGTGTCATCAAGGCTAATAAATAATTAGATTTTGAAATAAATTGGTTCACATTATTCTTGGCTCTTAATCTGATATCAAATTCAAATCTATGGCAAAATACAACTGAATTGAAATTCTTTTCTCCTTTTTTTCAACGCATTGATTGATAAGAAAAGCAAAGCATTGAATCGTAATATAATAGAGAATATAAAAAACAATTCTTTGCATTAGATATCAGTCTTCAAACAATTTTAACACTGAATAAAGAGTATAAAATCAAATCTCAAGAATTCTTTCTCTTCTTTTTCTATTCAAACAAATGATGAGATTCTTTATATAAGATGTGATTCTTTGTCTTAAAGTCTATGTTAAACATCGGTCCTATCGATCGATTATTTTTCGATTTCCTTCTCTTCTATTCTAATGTTATTATTTCTGATGTAAAATAAACAGACAATCAGTCAGACAGAAATCACTGCAAAAATGACGATGGTAAAAATATTCTGGCTTTCAATATGTGTTGTGTTGAAAATGCAAAACAAAAGAGTATAACATTAGATCAAAATTGGATTAAAGCACTTTCCAACTCTTCTATATATAGTTTTGTAGGATATATGTCTAATTCTCACGATCACCAAGGTTGCCTTATGTTTGTAAGCTTCTTAAGACTCTGAAACTTATATTTCTTTCATCCAGGCTTACCCTGGATATTTGAAAAGTTTATTACTACAACATTAATCATCAACATTAGGTTAATTCGCAATAATACTAAAAAGGTAATAGCTAAAATAATTTAAATTACAGCAATGCCATTTCAATTTCCATTAGTGAGCAAATGGTATAAACAATGAGTAGGAGTGTAAGAGAGCTTGATCATCGCAGATGTTGGATTCAATGATGAAAATTTTCGTTTTGTGCGCTATTTTTTTAGGCAAATGTTAGACTAAATTGAAAATCCATATTCTAATGGCCTAACGAAATAGCAGTGGTTGCTTTAAAAAATGGATGCAAAAATGTGCAATGCTCATCTATTTTTCTCCTTATGTCTGTGTAATCGATTCCGGACCAGTTTTACTTTCCTTATACTTTTGTTGGTATCAATTTTTCCTTAACTTTTTGATAGAACTTCCTGTTTATACATGTATGCTTTCTTAACAAACAAGCTCTTTTACAGTCATTTTAAAGCTCTATTTTATTGAAAGTATCCATAATAAAATATCTTTAATCTTCTTACATTTCCTGGCTCATATTTAAAAGTATTTAATAATTGTAATTATTTTCGAATTTCTATATAATATGATTAAAAACATTTTAAGCGCCGAATGAATGCTTTGAATGTTATTTAATGAAATAATTTTGATTTATTTAAGTTTAATATCTTTTTAGATTTAATGCAGATTTGGCTGTAATTTAATTCATTAGATTTTGGGACCGGATGTCGGGTCAGCACTATTGGTCTGAGAGGGGAATTCATACGATTGATAAGCGTTCAGTAGCATAGCACATTGTCTTACTAGATAACATTCTGAGCGCAGCTCAAAATATTTTTCTAATTGAAAATGAGATAAATTTGCACCTTTCAAGTAGTCAGACCAGAAATATTAGTTTGATCTAGTATTAGTTTGCAAAGAGCATCTTACTAAAGAAGCACTTTATTAGATAATCGAAGAACAGGAATCCTTGTCCCAGATTAATTATGAAGCCAAAGACCTTGCTAACACTCCTTAGTCATTACCGTATCTAAATCTAATAATAATAATAAGGAAAGGGTTGAATAACAGCTCCCTATCTCTCACTCACAACATGTGTTCAAAATATTGAGCCGGAAAAGTTTATCACTAATATTATTACTAATTTTAAAAGAGAGGGAAGAGTTTAGCGAATAAATAAATAAATGATCGCTATTTAACAGAGAGGCGAAAGGGATGGGCGCCAATCGATTGAGCATCAATCGAGCACAATCTATATTCGTTTTTTAAACTAGCAAATTAATAATTTTAATCATTTTCATTTTGTAGGCTAATGCAAGCTTTAGCAAGCTCACCCTCATAACTCATTGACTTTAGCATATTACGAGGGGGAGTCAGGTAAGGGTGGGGCTAAGGAGAGAAAAGCAATTGTTTTTTAATAGATCAAATTGAAATTTAGTTTCCAGGCTAAAATATTTTAAGGACTCTCAAAACTCAAAGGGGGTTCTAGAAAATATTTCTAATCTATTGCCTTTTACCATAACTTACAAGGGAGGTTTGTTCGAACACCCCCTTGCAAAAGCCAGTGTTGGTGTTTAGAACAACAAATTTGTTTAACAAATTGTGAGTTTAATTATGTAAATTCAATGTTAGGATCCATTAGTAGTCTGAGTGGAAGTCTGAGTAAATTTATTTTTATAATATATTTGTATTTTTTCAGTGGCTTTTCTGTTGTGAAGAGTTCACTGAATAAATAAATTTTAAGATTACTTTTAAAAACTAATAAAAATAAGAGAGAATTAAAGCAGTTTTTCCGGTTCTATAACCAAATATGAGTTAATCATTCAAATCAAGTGAACTGAGTTTTATAGTAAGTCTCCAACTCTTCCCCAGTAATGAAGAACTTCACTGAGAATTACCTGAAGTCATGCAAAACGATAGAAAAATAATTCTATTAATGCTTTCGAATGTATTTTTGATTTCTATGGGAAAACATTTTTATGTTTTATATGAGAAATGTTAAGTGAAAATAGAAAATTGTTTTTTGAGAGTCCATCACATTATTGAAACAAATGCTCGCCTAAAGTCTAGAGCACAGGAAGAGGTGTGGATTCGTATGTATGTGTTGGCTGAGGTGCGGGTTCTGGTGTTCAACACCACTGTTATGTGCTATTAGTAGACTTGAGAGAAGACATAAAGAATCAGAGCTTTTTTCGGATGCTCTTAAAGTGATTTTAATGCTTATGTCTTCTCAACTTTTGAGACCAAGAATATAATACTAAACACTAAACAGTAATCCTAACAACAAATTACATTAAAAGCGAAACCAAACAAAGATCAAGAATCAAATAAAAATAAAACAAAAGAACAGTTTTTTTTATTACAGATTCTATGCTCGAGGATCAGTAGTAATCAGGGATGCTCATATTGAAGTTGGCATTGTGACCTGTCACAAATACTGTTATCTCAATTTTTTCGCAATTGCTTTGTTCAACATTAAGTGGATTTAGAAAATCGGCTTGATACATAAAAATAGGAGAATTGCACAAGCGGGTTTATTAAATTTTTATACTGACCCTCAATTATACCTTGTTTTGTTTTTGCGAAATTAAGAAATTGTGTTTATTATAGTGAGGGTTCATTGTATTGGCGAAAGTTGTGTTTATGTGTTTGGCAAATATCATAAATAGTTTATTGTCGTCATTGCAGTAGTGATGTTCTGGTTATGTATTTTTTATGATCAGAGCCCTCCCTATCCTCTAATGACTCTGTTTTTTCATTGTTTTATAGCGTCTCACATCTCTTCAGTAATGATGAGCACAGACTCAGCAAATGAATGGACTGACTCTTACAAAGATTGTCAGCTAAGAAATGAGTGATGAGTTGAGACAAAAGGAGACCAAAAATTAGATTATTATTCGAATCAATTAAAAGGCATTTTCAGAGTTGACATCAGAAAAATAATTGCAATTAATTACTCTTTTTATGGATTAAATTTCATAGACATTAGAGCTTAAAGTGATGAAAATGCCTTAATTTCTGCTAATTGGCAATGAGCAAGTTCCTTAAGTTAGTCTGACTCATGAGCTAGGGTTACCAACTGATAAGAAAGTGGAAGTCTATTTACGAAAACTTTCAACAGTTTTACTCTTGATAATTAGAAGAATCGGAGATAATTTTAAAGTTTGGCCACCTTACCATACAACACAGGTGGATTTTCCCTGATCGTTTCGCAAAAGAATGAAAACAATATTTGATTTCCTAGTTGTGGGTAATATTCAAATTCCTGACTCAGTTTTCCTTATTTAGAAGAAACATAAGTAAAAACAATTTTTCAGTATTTCATCCCTTAATTAAAGAATGAGTGGTTAAGTGTTGTCACAGTTTCCTAAACGAAACCACGGATTCAAAAAATGAATGAATGAGTAGTCGATTGAAAAAAAGATAAAGAAATAAATATTTTACTTAATGGGCGGCCATAAGAAAGTAGAGCTTTTTGATTGAAAAACTCGAATAACAACTAATTTAAATAATAGGGCCGGTAATTGTTCTCCGAGCAATTTAATGAAATATCATTCAACAGAGTAAAACTTAATGCAATTTTTTCTGTTCATTAAATGTTCGTCTGATTATACGAAACAAAGTTTTCAATTTCCGAGTTAAGCACTGGTATAGCTAAGGTCATCCCTTTGTGCCGGCATTTTGCCTGAACATCATCCCTGGGCTATACCCCGGCATAACAGCTGTAAGCTTTCAACTATTTGTTGTTGAGTAAATATTGAATTGCACAAGATTATCACAGAACTTGTCGCGTATTTTCAATGAATTTTGATGAAAAACAAATGTGGACTCAATTCTAATACAACAAGAATTCGTTCTCTCTCTCTCTCTCTCTCTCTCTCTCTCTCTCTCTCTCTCTCTCTCTCTCTCTCTCT
>JAQGCS010000951.1:0-16641 GCA_034702105.1 Fuscozetes fuscipes
CCACCCACCCGCCCAATTCATTTTAAACTTAATAATTTTAGAGTAGTAGAAAATTCATAACTTTCAAATAGAAAACTATTATCCACAGGTGGACCACTTATCAGTTGACCATTATTAAATTCAGTTTTAAAAAATTGAAAGAATTTACTAAATTTCGAACAAAATTTATTTTTAATATTAAATAAAATATTTTTTATATAAATTAAGGCCAAATAATAATAATAATAATAATAAATTAGATCAATTGAAAAAACAACTGGTAATTTGATAAAATCAATTGAATAAATTAGAACTGATTTTCACAATTCAGTACTCATTTCGTGTGATTGAAGCGGAAAATTACTTCGATTTGCAAAAGGGTTGGACTTATTTTTATTACTCTCCAAACCATAGTTTTGTTTATTTAACTGAAAATCGAATTCAAGTTATTATTAAGTATTTGATATAAGTTTCATATGAAATGCTCACATCTGTTGAATAGTAAGTGGGATGTGTTTGAAATGTTACTCTCGGAGCAGAGCTTTGAGTTGAATGAGACATATCATCGACGAGTCTAGTAAACATTAATTGATCATGATCATGAATCTTTCATTTGTATCATACCTTTCATTCTTCTGGTCGTTTGGATACGAATCGAAATAAAATTGATTTTTCTTATTCCGATTGAATTCATTGTAATAATTATCGAAATGAGAATACGCCGAGAATTCAGAAGTACTGGTGTTTTGAGCGGTCGTAGGATAGATATCATACGATTCGTAATCGTTTTGAGTATTTGCTTGACTTTGGTTTTGTTCGGGGTAATTATCATTTGAATGTCCAAACAGTTGTCCGCTATTTTGTTCAATTATTTCAATAATTAGACTTTAGTTGACTTAAATGTGTAAAAGTTGGGGTCACCTGATATCTGAGTCCCCAATTTTGCTACTGTTCGAGATTTGACTGCTCGATGCACTCGTATTACTATCTCTGCTCTTATGGTTGGCATCGAATCGATTCAACGAATTGTATGCATTGTTGTCGTAATTCGGAGTCGACTTTAGATAATTGTCTTCATTCGGTGGCGAAGGTTGTAAGCAATTCATTCCATTTCTTTAATCGGTGGCAAAGTTTTAATGACCGCATAATCACAAAAGTTATTGAACTCACTCTAAAGGAACGGTTTGTAGTTTGTATCGGTGCCGACCATTAGATGGCGAATATCGGATTTTGAACAAACGACTTTCAGTCCTTAAAAGTTATATTAAGTTCAATTAAAATGTGTACACACTTTAATATATCATAGACAATTATTAATAATGAGCTATAATACAAGACTTACTCAATTTTGGTATATTTAATGTCTTTTTTCTCTGTTTCAGTTAATGATCTAGGATCTATTAATTGATATTCAAAATGTTTTTTCATTTCTGTTGGAATCCTTTCTTTTCTGTTCATTTCTGGTGACTTCGATCGCGATCTCTGTTTCTTTTTAGTCCTATTGAGTGTTGAATGTCGAGTGGTTTCGGTGTCACTTTCGAGACCGGAATTGATGTAACCGGAAACATGTCGTACGACCGCATTCTGAGCTAAATTTGGTCGCGAAATGTTTGAGTCGATCTGATCATTGATTTGTTGGTTTTTTCGCTGCAAATCTTTCCACTGAGACTCAGAATCGACTAATTTGTATGAATTGCTGTTTCCGTCACAATATTTGTGTCTTCTTTTATGTCTTCGTTTACGAGAAGAATCTGATTCTGTTCCGCTATCTTCAGATTGTCTTCTATGTCGACAGCGAGAATGTCGGGATTGTCGCGAAGAATGGGAACATTTACTGACTTCGCTCTCATTGTCTGAAAGCCTAGAATTTCTGGATTTAGAAATGTTTGTCGAAGAGTTTCTACGAATATCTGAACAGCTGTTCCCGTTATAGTCGAGGAATGGCTTCATTCCATAATTACTGTTTATATACGAAGCACTTCTTACAGACCGCGGCGAAGGATTTGCAGAACTTGAAAATAAACCCCTTTTAAAATAAAAATTATATTTAATGTTGATTTGCATTCAAGTATCTTAAGTAAGTACCTTTCACTCGTATTACGATAGGGTAGAGAATTGCCAACCAATGATTGCGTGTCTCTCGAAGTATTATGAGGTTTGTATAGGGCTGAGGTTGAGTTGTGCCGATTTATTGATGGCATCAAAATACTAGATTTCACTTCAATATAACCATTTTCTTTGAATGTTTCGTCTTTTTCGAGTGCCCCTGCTATTTATTTAAACAAATTTGATTGATATGGATAAATAATGACAATCGACAGACCGTCAGCACCATCGGGTTGGCCAATCCTTCTCTGGTATCGCCTACTGGGAACTCTGACGACAGTGGGCGGCGGTCTATCGATGTATTGATCGTTTGGCATAGTTTTGGAAAAGTTAGCACTACTTCGGAATCGGTTTTTGAAACCAGATTTTGTATTCACTTGAGTTGTATTCTGAGTTAACTTAAAGAAGTTTTGGTGCTCTTTACAACACTTCCATATCTGTTTGCATGCTACTTTGTTAGGTAGTTCAAAACCATAGGTCTTCTCCTCATTCTATTGAAAGATCACAAATTTAAACATTTATCAATTTAAAAATCTTTCACATTTCATTGAGAAAGTCTACAGTTGGGGCACATCACTCATATGTACTGCATATGAAAACCAAACCAAAAATTCAATATCTAAATGTAATTTTGGACAGGACCACCACATTCAAAATATGTAAAACCACTCTCTCGTTATACAGTATGTGTACTATTCTTACTCTTATGGTTTAATTAAATTGTGAATAACATTAATGAAATCACTCCTACTATATGCTAAAAACTGTATTTTATGTGAAAGAAGTTCAAATTACTTTGTGCCAAAGGTGCCGACAGGGGGTATAGCCCAAATACCCCCTAGTTTTTGAGCTCGATGAGACCCCCGTAGATTTGAGGCAAATCGGATACCCCCTTTGGGAAAATTTGTCTCTGGCTTCCCCGCCCCTCGAAATTTTGGAGAGTCAGAAAAAGCTCAAAGGAAGTTTTTGGAAAAGTTCAAGGGGGGGAAGGAAAAAAGTGCAATCCATTTCTATTTTGGGACCCTTTGTTTTTCCCGGCGAGTCAGGAAAATACCCCCTGACTTTTTGGTCCGAGGGACCTCCTGAGGTCGACCAGTCTCCGCACCTCTGCTTTGTGCTGAATCTAATGGCAATCATTTTCAATAAAATCTTTAATGCTTTGGCTTATAATTGACATTTTGTTTGATATTCTTATTTTAATAAACACCGATTCACTGTATAATTTGTGTATGGAGTAGTGATGTGCCCCTAAATGTATTCATGATTTTTTTTAATGTTTATTCAAATGATTGCTTATTATTGCTCAACACTTGAAGGCTTTGGAAGATTTGGGTAAATACGTCGAAGTAGATAACAAAGATAATTCAATTAATAAGCTAGATAATATATCAATAATACAAGATAGATTGTAAGATAGTTCTAATAGACTATTAGTAATAATTCTCTTTCTTTTTAATTTTTACTGGAATACAATTGGGATTTGTTCGCTTCTGCCATACATTTGTCAAAATTTCCTATTAGTATAAAATAATTTCCAAATTTAATGTTAATGGTATAAAATTTTGAGACACTATTGAGTTGTGTTTTTGTAAATGATTTAAAAGGAGATTTTGAAGATCTCGTAATTATAGTTAGTTATAGTCTATGCAAACGATGAATAGAAGACTCAATTGTCTACAATTTGGTTTAATTCGCGAATTTCTCTTTTTATTTCCTGAAAATGACTTTTCGACGATTCAGTCATTTAAAAGTCATTAGAAGTTGAAAACTCTTAACTGGTTTTTGGTATCAAATCTATTATTTATTATTATATAAAATGACTCACATTTTTGTCCACAACTTTAAGCATAAAATATTTGCCATTTCGAATAATTTTCAAAATCCTGGGCCTATTTAAAAAATATTCAAAAGATAAAAATTTATTCTTAAAATAGTGAAACAATAAAGATTTCATGTTTTTAAGAAAAGATAGAGCTTGATAACAATTATCTGTGAGGCATTATCTAAATGTTAATTTGAATGGGTGTATCATGATAGATATTAGAGTAGGAGACTATGAATTAATCTATTCAATCTATTAATATCACTGCAAGATTTCAAAATGAATTAATTCTTTGTGTTTACACATGTTTTATGCATTTTAATTAGAGATTTATAATTAATTAAACAAGATTCTAATTATTAATTTTTTATTGATACAAATCTGATAGCTAAATTTAAATCAATTTTACATTAAATTATAAGATGTTCAAATGGTAATGATATTGAGCTCATTTTAAAGTACCTACCAAAAATAATTGCCAACTTTTGACTTATTCCTTAAGACGATTACACCGCTTGGAGTCAAACCAATGAAGTATTCGACGTTATCCTCACCCTATCATCAAAACAAATCATTTCATTGATTTATCTAACTTTGAAATCGATCTAAAATTATAGAACTAAACAGAAAATATTCACTAATAAATATTAATGGTGATATAATTTTGATTATTTTATTTATTCTTCAATTTAATGAACATGCTAATGTATGTTTAAATCGTAAAATTCCCAGAAATTATGTTTTAGATTATTATCAGTTGATTATGTCTTCAATCGATTCGATTTATCAAAATTTTCTATGAATTATATATTTTCAGTCCAAGGGGTTGCCAAGGTCCGCGAATTAGGGGCATCTCTCAGACCAAAAAAATTAGGATAGTAACTAGGGTTATAGACTAAAAAATTTGATTGATTGGGAGGACGGTGGTTCAATTCGAGCCCCAAAAACTATGGGATATTTAGGCTATACCTCCTCTTGGACACCCCTGATTTTGAGTCAAAGAGATGTAAATAACTTACAAGAACCGGATGCAAGTCTGCGCCATACAAGTCAAGCCATTTAACTCGATCCAAAAAATTCATCTCTGCGGTCGCCGGCACCTGACCTCTGTTTCAAATAATTTACAAAAGATTTATCGCTTCTTTTAAAATCAATTCATTGTTCGAAAGCAATGACTCGAAAATTATCCAGTCATTAATTATTTATATGTTGATATTACTTTAAGACATTTTCATACAATTAATTCAATTTTGTTTACTTTTTTGAGGCAGGTTTCAAATATTTTAATCAAAAGACCCTTACACAAGTTTTTGGTGTAATTCCATCGCCTTATTTTCAAATTCAATCGTTTGATTCGGTAAAAGTTTAAACTCAGAAATATATGCGTTTTGGTGTCGTTTTGAGTCATAGTCTCCCAATTCAGCTAAAAATATAAACAATTATTTGAATTTTTTATTAATTAAACACTTTTTACTCTAATTTTTGATATAAAATAATTGCGTTGAATATTATTTTTTACAAAATTTTTTATGTCAGTCACTAAAGAATTAAATTCGAATTTAAAGTGTAATTACTAATTAATGGCTATTTAGAGCAAGTTTATAAAACTTTATATTAAAATAAAAAAGAATCACGTGAATAGATTTATAGAATTATGCACTTGTTGAAAGTATTTTTAGTAGAAAATTAAGATACACTTACACTGAACAACGTAAGCCAGCAATTCTGCGGCCAAATCAAAGGTGACAGGTAGTCGTGACTGAAGTATGTCTTGTTTGACCTGAAGGAAAAACTGGTATCTGAAACATAAAATCAATTGAAAATGAATTAAATGTCAAAATTAATAATATTCGACACATTTGTGTAAAACGGTTTGAGTTTGAGTTCAATCCATTTCAAGCGTATTATTCAACTCTTTTATATGAACTCATTCGGACCTAAAAGGTATCTCCAAATTTGATTCAATATTAAATTGATTTTATATCAAATGACTGCATTCTTTTCAAAGACTGCAAAATATACCGAAAAGTAATATGAATTGAATTCTCAAATCATTATTCGAAAACTTTTCCTTCTTTTTCTTCAAAATAATCGGAAATAACAAACGTTTGTATCAAAAGCTGAGTTACATTTATCTCACGATTGCATTCAATTTAATTGCTCTCAAATCTAATTAAATGAAAATTTTTAATAATAACTGAATGAATGAGAAATAAGTTCATGAAATGTATAATTTATTGAGAGTTACCCAAACTTATCAGGGGGAGATTAAATAGTGAACGCAGGTTTCAAAAAGATGTTATTTTGTCCTAACTAGCCTCTGACAGTTTAAATTTTCCTTAATACTGTTTAAATCATGTTAAATTAACTAAATTAATCTGAATAAAGCATAAAATAATACAATTATTTCAAAAGTTATAGTTTGTGAATATTCTGCGACTTATTATTCTTAGTCTGATTTGTCGTAAAATGTTGGCAGTTGGGGGAGTTTCTAAAAATGGTTTCCCTTGGGCATCTTTGAATTTTTACGAAACCCATTAAGTAAAGCAGTGAATAACGCATTGAAATAAAAGTTTATGTGATCTACAATTCACGACTTAAGTGCCACGACTTTCAGATGTGAACCGATTTTAAAATTAAAGTCGATTCTAGTAATCACTTAATTGTTTTAAGCAACTAATAGTCACTCAAATCAAATGAATTAATCGTTTTTGTAATTCTAATTATAAGTAAAGAGTGACTGAAAATCGTGAAAATATTTGCTTTTAATAAAATAAAGGATTGTCTCAAAAAATTATTAAAACCATATTTAGAAACAATGAGAAATTAAATTTAACAAAATAATTGGGTTTACCTTGTTATTTCTTCCAATAGTCTGCATGGATCGGAAGCGTAAAACTTTACGCTGAAGTATAGAGTGATTGGATTCACATCTAAATATAATTGAAAAATGGCTATTAAATTATTCATGTTAATTAAATCAAATTTTGCTCATTTGAAAAAACGCTTTTACCAAAGCAAACTTTAAGAATAAAATTGACCATAATTGTAAAACGTTTGAGTGTTATTCGAATATATCACTTTATTATCCTACAATGATATAATCTTAAAAAAACTTTGATCCTGTAAATGATATAAAGAGCCAAGGCTATACAAACATTGCTAAGTTTCAATGAATGAGCGGAATATTTATTTGATGATAACTATAACTTAATGACTTAATGGTGCATGTCAATTTACTCAATAAGTTTACAGTTTAATTGATTTGATTTTCCATTTTATTTGAATTCGTATGAATCGGCCCATAAAATGATAAGACTGTTGGTGTGTCCAATCATTTTGTCATTTAAGGGAAAGCCTTCCATCAAAATCATTGTTACACATCCCCTAACTTTCAAAGCGATGTTTGATTAAAATTTTTGGTCAAACGCTTCAATCGCTTCGATTAGAAATTTCTTTTTAA
Source organism: Fuscozetes fuscipes (assembly GCA_034702105.1). NCBI lineage: Eukaryota > Metazoa > Arthropoda > Arachnida > Sarcoptiformes > Ceratozetidae > Fuscozetes > Fuscozetes fuscipes. Next base: position 7,371 of record JAQGCS010000951.1, read on the forward strand.
AAATGAGAATTGAGGTCATAAATGGTTATCGCAATTGAAATAATCGAAATCATTGCATAGAAAATTGTTTGCTCTACCAAAAGTTTATTCGCTTACATCCAAATTGATTCAGTGGAAGATTAATTTAGTTAATATTTCTAACTTTTTTATCTTGGACTTGAAAAGTGGCAGAGTTTTCACACAAAACAAACTTAAAGACAACTTTAATGACTTCTAAATATATGGTATGTAATGCTATTGTCGTCTTGCAAATCAAAATTAGTAATTAGTCTACCGTTTAGATCAGTGTTTGATGGGAACCGAATAATTGCTGTGGGATAAGCCCTCCGGCATTCTCCTCAAGCGTTGAACACAATTACATAACATTCGAATTGTTCTCTTCGTATGTGATTTCGAGAGTGTTTTGACTCAACCTTTCAGTCGAAAAGCTATTCAATTAAAGTTAAAAAGCCTCAGAAATTATTAATTATGTCTATAAAAATACAATTCTCATCAATTGAATCAATTCTTTGAATCGGGTCAGGGATTCGTTGAGAAGAATACAATGGATTAGATTCTCATTGATTGCAAGTGTCTTTTTTAAGTCACACAATATTTCGTTCAAAGAGTAAAAGGCCTTCAATTGAAACAAATGAATCGTTTATTACATGGAATTCATCGCACTTTTCAGCTTAAAATTATACCCAAAATCTCCCAGATGTCTTAAAGTTTACTACTTTAAAAGAATTTAGTAACTCTTAATAACTCAGTTTCAATTAGATTGCTTTCTCAAAGAAGAGACTTTTTAATGATGCCAAAAGTAAATGGCAAAAACTAGTCAAGGAGGAAACAAATCAATTGGAACTAACCTTTCATTTGTTTGATAACATTTTTACTCGCATCCAACCAACACTGAAATCATGAAAGATAATCCATTTAAGTCATATATCGCACACATTCAATAACAAAATTATAAGCTAGATAGCTTTTGACTGTTATATTAATTGAATTCAAGGTAACATACGGGCTGTCCTTTGGTATCGATGAAACGGAGTCCAAAATATGCGGTTTCGAGTAAATTCAAATGTTTGAATACAACTTCCAAAACATCCTGTCCTCTCGACACATCCTGTGAAATCAAAAACAATTTTCAAAAAAAGCTTACAAATGTGAACATGTTTAAATTCATTCATTTAATTTTGAGTAAATGCAAATCAATATAAAACAATTCTCAATTCTCAAAACTTATTATCAATTTGAGTAAAAAGTGGGTTGAGTTGAGACTGTGCTACAAACCATTCATCGCAATTGCCAAAGGAATAAAAGATCGCCATAAACAACAAGCACAAAATTGCCACAAAAGAAAACTTCACTGAACCTTGCAATCAATTTTGCAGTCTTTGCATTTTATACAAAACTACAAAATAGCGGTATATTATTGTCTTTACTTCAATTAATAAATTGGGATAAATATATTCAAAACTAAAAATGTAATATCATTCAAGTTGAATGATTCAACACTTTTTATAAATACGTTTTAAATCTCAAAGAATCAGGGTTCTCTATTTGATATGATGAAAATGTCTGATACAGTTATCAATTTATTATTTGTAACGAAATGTTAGAATTTGTCGCTTAAATGCCTACACATTTGTTAACCAAAATAATTATTGACTAATTGCAAATTTTGAGGTTACAATTGAAACGCTTGAATAAACAGCACTTAACCAATATTGTAATTAACAAGTGACATTGAAAATCTGGATTGTGTAAAAATATAACAAAGATCATTTTGTGTTATTTTTAACGACTAAGAAATTTTCGATTCAAAAGACGGATTTCGTTTCAAACATAAGACTAAAAGTCAATCAAAAATCATTGATTCGGAAACGAACCGAAAATAATGTTTTCTGAAATGATTTGTTACACTGTTTTTTGTGTTACTCTAATGACGTCCGGATATGTGACAAACAATAAGAGTGACTCCGATCACATTTCCCACACTTTGTAAGAATAGCAGATCGACTAAACATTGTTGTCTCGATATTCAATTAATTCTTTAATTTAAATGAAATTCTATTCGAAAAAAATTTGAATAAAATGATAGGTTATAAAAGTGTTGGAGGAATGGCTGCGGCGGTGGAGAGTAATGTACTGAAGAACTACTTTTAAACTGAAATTCAGAGAACTGAGAGAAAAGTTAACGACAACTTTGATTGCTTTCACTCAGCGATTACTCTCATAGGAATTTCCTGCCGTGAGTTGTGCTCTGAGTCGAGTTGTTTATGAAAGTATACCTCAATTATCATATATGACCCCTCAAAGCCTAGGGGTCAGTAAAAACATTCGGTAACGACCTGTTTCATTGAGGGTGTGGTAATCATTCTAATACTTCAATGCTTGCCTCTCATCGCCAGACTCTCGGCCCTACACATCAATAAAGCCTAACATTTAAATCGAAATTGCATTCTATGTCTGAGCCGTTCCCTCAAAAATCATACCAGGATTTGGCTCAATATCTACCAAATAATCAATTCTCTCGAATGTTTATTGCTTTACAAATAATTGTCCTGCATTCTCTACTGATATTTCGGTGACAAAATCAACTCTGTGTGTGTTCTGTCGGGTAATAACCCTTTCAACAAATCTTTGAATTGAATGAAAACCAAAATCAAGTAATAATTTATTCAAACAATTAATAACTCGAAGTTTAAATCATTCGATTTAATGATATCTCCAATAAATTATAAATTGAGCCCTAATTAAAGACAAGATATAATCTTTAAAAAAATCTACTTTAAGAAACAGATATCATTTGAATTGATAGACCCTTGTTCTTAAAACTCGGCTAAATAAATGCAAAGCAATAAAATAATTTTGAAAACATTGTATCAGAAACAATTGTTTACCTGAATTTCTTGTATGAGTTCTGTTTGATCGAGGAGAACTATTTTGCAGTGATAGTTACGCCGCTTTTCCCTTAATCCAAAGCATTTCATATTTATTCACTGCTATCGACAATTATATCAATATATTCGGTGTTTTCACAAAAATTATATCTTTTAAACAAACTTTTGTTTTCGATTTGAGTGAAGAGCACTCGCATTAGAAAATGATTTTATGTAATGCGAGTATAGTTTACGAATATAAGACTTGAGTTGAACTCCAATGCAATCCTCGTTCAAAGTATGAGCCATAAAAGCTCGGAGTTGTTGAAGAACTGGTTTCAGCCTTTCGTTTGCTGACAAATGCAAACACCAATAGAGAAGTGATTGCAGAACAGGTTTTCATACCTTTATTCGTAACCGAATGCGGACTCTTTTCAGATATCAAATGAATTTTTTGTTTAATGTATTCAGAAATTTAACAATAAATCCTCTATCGAAAAGAAAACGGCCACCTTGTGCATATTTAACATGCCCAGAGGCAGTACACCCAAATTCTTTGAAAGCTCCAGTCAAATCAAATGCTTCACACTCCTCCTCATTCCACACAAAACAAATCACTTCATTTCACTTTGAAGTTATTTTTAATTTTTTTTAACAAATTGTGCATAAAATTAGCGAAAATAATGAGCGAATAAAATGCATATAATTCTATAACTTTCATATATTACTAATAATTCGAACAAATTTTAATTGCATTGGCTTTCATTCAATTTTAGTCAAATGAAATGATTTCGATTCTATAATTGTTCACTATTTAAAAATCATGGACTCGGAGGTCAACGGCTAGTATAGGCTAGTTATCGGGTTTTGCCACCGGCGTGTCAAGGTAGTTTGCCTTATGAACAGCTAAATTTCCGCCTAGTCTAATCCAATTTAAGATCAAAATCAGCTATTTTTAAGTTTTTTGGTTTCTTAAAGGGTAAATGAGCTTCAACCTTTTCTACTCCAAGAGGCCTATTGCTTGACTCGTTCAGTATCTCTGTCCTAAATAAACCAATTCTTTGACTAATCCCAATATCTGTCTTTTCACAAATTTTTCTGTTTATAAAACCAAGAATATGTGGAAGATTTTGATCTAGCAAACTCTTTGCTGCATAAATGCCCCAATGTTTTGAATGACAAATATATTTTCCAAATCCGGTTAATTTTTCTAATCATTATTAATGAATCATTGTTTGATTGCTGTCATCAAAATTATATAAGGTTAGAGTTAGTGCTCAAAAGTTTAGAATCGAACACCTTTTAAAAAGCGAATACAGTGCACTCTCCCTGTTATGAAGTGATGCACTAAGAAACCTTTCATAACAGGCAATCTTCATAACAGAGAAAAGGGATAAAAATACGAAAAATTGGTTCAAATATTTTATTTGATTAAATAATGAGATTTTTAGTTATTTTTGTGGATTGAGCTGAGAATACATTATAAATGAATTGACTTGATGCAAAAATTGAAGAATCCTTTTACCCGAACACAAATTTGAGTTTGTTTCACTTGATTCAAATGTAATGATAATAATACCTTGGCTTAAATTGAAACTACATTTAGTGAAGTAACTTATGTTTTTTATTGCTCTTCAAAATCTTATATCAAAAATACACAAAACTTTTGATGTGATAGACATGTGTTTCACTCAATTATTGCACAAAATGATATAATACTTTACAACAGAAATTACTTTAGCAAATATTGTTCATAAATTGCTTGATAACAGAGAGAGTTTTTAACATTATTTAAGATATATAGGAAATCCGCCAAATCATGTAAAATTACTTTATAACAGGAAAAATTCATAACACAGAAGTTCATAACAAGGAGATTACACTGTACTTTGAAATTAAAATGTTGAGTTAATTGTTAACCTTAATAATGGACTAAAAGTAAATACCCACAACAGAAAGTTCACTAGATCATTTTAATTTATATGACTGGCTTCAGACTAGAATTCTGATCATTTTTTAAAAATGATCTAGTGAAGTTTCTGTTCGGGGTGTTTACTTATAAACCCTAACTAGTTTGATATAGAGTTTGAACTAGATGATATAGATGGTTGTATTAATATTTCAAAAGAAGAATGCAAACAAAAAGCACATTTACGAGTCTCTATCTGGAATGTGCAAGCTCAAGTGACAGCTACAATAGTAAATTAGATAAAAAAAAAGTTTTGAGAGTATGACATGAGCATGACAAAGTGGGAGTTTCGCCACTATTTCACCATATATTCATCGATTTCGTCCATCAAATATTGATTCAATGCTTCGAATTGATGAGTAAACGGATAAAAAATAATAAAAATTAATCTAGTATGGATTAGAATTAGTGATTTAAAGTTGAATGATTGTATTAAAATGAATTGATTGTGGACAATTTATGGTGTTTTGAGTTGTCAACAGTCATATGAGTGACACGTAATTAATGCTTAAATGTTATTAAGTTTGTGGTGAACTTCAATCACTTATATCGTTGTTATTATTATTAAAGTTTAGATTTTATTTATTTAATTGTCTTTAATATAATTATTTACTTTAAGTTTAAATATATTTAATGTTTTGATAGAATGCAAGTTAAGGTATTGTATGAGTTTAAGGCTCAGCCAAACAGTGGGGAACTCACTATTCGTGAAAATGAAATACTGACGGGTATTGTATTGATTGGCGATTAAAAGTCAATACATTTATTTGATATCATTTGTTATTTAGTCAATCGACAGGACGTGGGAGAGGGCTGGTGGGAGGGCACAAACCAGAGCGGACAGACAGGACTCTTTCCCGCTGGTTATGTCGAACCTATTGTGGCGGATAGCGATCCTTTTGGTTTTGGTGCCCAACCCATCCATTCATCGCCGACACAACCGGCAAATGCACTGAACACTCAGTCGTCCGCAGACTTCGGAGACGGAGATTGGGGGGAAGATGACTGGGATGACGACGACGACAGCGTGGCCTCCAATTCCCAGTCCACTAATGATTACTACCTGTCCAATACGGGACATTTGTCCAATTCAATGACACCGATTTCTCAATTGCCGCCCATAACTGTGAGTGGGGTTCCGTCCAAAGCACCGCAGCCACAAACCGTTCGCAAAAGTTTTAATCGGTTTTCAACTTTTGTGAAGTCCGGCGGAGAGGACTACATATTAGGCATAACCAAACTGCGAGTCAATGAATCTAATCATATCTATATCATTGAAAGCGACGCCACATATAAATGGGCGCCAAATCCCAACCCATTCAACGTTAGGGTCGAAAAACCTAAAAAAGAGAGTAAAATGAAAGGACTGAAGAGTTATATCGCTTATCAGTTGACCCCCGACTCCACCGGAATACAAGTCAGTCGTCGTTACAAACACTTCGATTGGTTGCATGAAAGGCTTCAAAACAAATTCACAACTGTCCCCATTCCTGCCCTCCCCGACAAACAGATTTCTGGTCGCTATCAGGAGGAGTTCATAGAGCACAGGAGAACACAATTGCAGTCATGGGTCGATCGCATTTGCAGACATCCACTTCTCTCTCAGAGCGAAGTCTGGCAGCACTTCATTACCTGTACTGACGAGAAGAAGTGGAAGCCCGGCAAACGTAGAGCAGAAAAGGATGATTTGGTTGGCGCCGCCCTTTTCTTTGCAATAAAGCCGCCGCCAATGAACTCTTCTCTGGACATCGCAGAAGTAGATCGAAATATGGATCAATTCAATCGTTTCATTTCTAAAATGGATGACGCAGTCAAAAGTCTGTTTATCACGTGCCAGGATCAGAGCAAGAAGTTCGGCGGTCCCTACAGAAGGGAATACATGAAAATAGCCGCTTCTTTTCACAATCTTTCCGTTTCCTTCAGTTTCAGTGGAGTTAATGGACTTCAGTCGAACGATGCACTCAATTGTGCTCTGAAACACACGAGCGATACCTACCAAGAGATCGGCCAAATGTTTGCCGAACAGCCCAAACAGGACTTCGGGCCCATGTCTGATATTTTGCACGAATATAAAGGAATTCTGACTGCTTGGCCCGAAATATTGCAGGTGCATAAGGGCGCCATTAACAAGAAAAAGGAACACCAGAAGATGTTAGACGAGGGAAAGATCGACGACAAGTCTGTCGCTCAGATCAACGAACGCTCAGATGTGGTGACTTTGGCCACTCTCGCAGAAATCAATCACTTTCAAGAGGAACGGATTGTCGACTTCAAAGAAACGATGCAACACTTCCTGACCGCTCAGATCCAGTTTTATCAGGAAATCGCTTCTAAATTGCAACAAACGTTATCCCACTATGACTTCTGATTATAACATTATTTACAATTAATTGACGAATGAATTAAATATTTTTAAATAATTGAATATCTTTTTACAAAATTTTCTAAATAACACAAATGTCGGCAAAAATACAGTAATTGTATTGACTTTTGAATGAATTATTAATTATGTAAATAATAAATAAAATTTTATATTTATTTTAAAAATGTTTCTGCGATTTATTTGGAACACTAACGAGAGATCTCGATTTTAAATAAGCTAGTTCGTCTCGATTTTAAAAATTTATGGAAGTAAAGAAACAGTTGTAATGAGCTATAGTTGAAAAAAATAAAACCATTAATAAATAAAAGCTCGTATATCACGAAGCTCGATACATTTGATCTCGCTCAAACATGTTCAATTTGGTTCTTTACATGACTTTTGTGCTAAAACCTCTTTTAATGATTATTGAATTATTTAATACAAGAGGTGTAGATGTACATGATACATTTGATATATTAAAATCTATTAAAGTGAGGTACCTTTTCATATTTGAAGTGTTGCATAATAGTTTTCCGAATTTTCAAGCCCATGCCCAATCCATGCCCATATTGTAAAGCCCATGCCTAACCCCTGTCCATTTCCCGGCCAAACCCATATAGGCATGGGTCTGCTCGGGTAGGGATCTGAGCCTACTTTCAACTAACAATCGACTCAACGAATCAACTTTTTTTTGCTCAAATGTTTTTGTATTAAATGCGAGAATAGTTTGTAATTCATTAATAAATGTAATGTCTGTTCATTAGAAGAGAATTCAAAATAACAAACAAAACATTTAAACCCATTTTAATTTGAGGCTCAAATTTTGAGCTCTAATTTGATTTGATTTCTTCGTTGCATTAATATTGAATTTAGACAAAACTGAATTAAGACACAATTGACAAAAGGCATAAGCATTTTAACATGATTACTCTCAATTGAAAATAGGATTAAACCCAACTCACAAGTTTAAATCAAAATAAATTTAAAATAGTAATTAAGTTCAAATAAAATGTTTATATTATTGTGACGTTAACTCAGTTTTGTCTAAATTTGGAAATTAATGTAATTATTAGTAAAGAATAAGAGCGGACTCAGGAGACCATCAAATGACTGAACCGACAGAGAGTTCGAAGAAATTTCGGTCACAATTCGATTATGTCCTCAAAAATCTGCAAAAAATGAGAGCATCGAAAAGGTTGGAACTCTTCCCATTCGATTCGGATTTGGATTTGGATTCGTCTTCTTATCAAATCACTCCTCACATGAGTCCTGTCAGTAGTATTGATGCCAACGATTCGTTCGCAGATGAAAACGATATCAATGAAAGTGATTTGAAGATCAGAGGAGAAGAAGATATGAAAAGAAATTTGAGTGAAGACGAATCCCAGGCTCTTATGGATTCTCTAAAGAATATCAATTCTTTCAAAGAACTTAATTTCCAACAAATTAATTGTTTGATCAAAAGTTTTGAACAATTGTTACGACAACTGATTTGCGACCAAAACAACAGTTCGTATTTCGCTAAACTTTATCAGAGTTGTGGTTATCCCGGAATCACATCTACTATTCAAATGTCTTTGTTCTCAAAGAGTCAAAAGAGTTATATATTGGGCTGTCTTTACGGTCTGTTTCCTGGAGATCACAAAATCGGACCAAAAGTTTTTAGTGTTCTGTTTCCCGAAACTTTGATCAGAATTGTTATGAATGTTAATCGAATCGATTATAACACAGCTTTGGATATCATGAAACCTATCAGTGATTAAATTTCAGTTCATTTTCCAATAGATTATATCATTTAGTGATAACTCAATCTTTTATTTATTCACTAATTTTTCAATTATTAAATTCAAACAATAATTACAACAAATGAATCAAATTTTTAATAAAATGCGACCTATTTTTGATGCATAAATTATTTTGCAATTAATTTTTAAATGGTTAATGTTACTAGCATTTCCGAATTGATCCAGCATAAAATAAGTACATTAGCAAAAAGTAACGTTCGGATTCAATATGTTGCACAACATTTAGGACGTCATTTAATTAAATAGATGAGACAATTATAAAAATTTT
>JAQGCS010000952.1:0-16625 GCA_034702105.1 Fuscozetes fuscipes
TAATGGTCAGCGACTGTAACTTGAATTCAGTAGAAAATGTGTTCGCTTTGGAGTCAAACGATAAGAGTTTTAAAAAACGAATAATTACTCAATTTTTTGTGGTCCGCGACTGAAATACATTTCAGTTAGGAGTCGAACATTAGGTCTTAAAATAGTGACTAAATTTGAATATTTTCTCTGCTTTTTCTTCAAATACTTTTGTTGTGCGAAAGAAGTCTTTTTATCGAAAGTCGAACTGTTTTTCACTAAATTTTCGATAATTTCATGACTCGAGAGTTCACTTTTGAAAGTCTCGATGTCATCGCGCGATAACTTCTGAGACTTGCCGTCGTCCACAACAAACCGATTATCTTTCTGTGCGTCCGATTCGCTGCTTATTTGCGGCAAATCTATTGATTCGGTCATCAATTGGCGGACATTAACTAAATTCAAATCTCGAGTTTTGGAGATTTCAAAAGTGGAGCCAAAATTGTGTCCAAAAATGCCATTCAAATGAATTTTTTGTTTTCCCAAATAAACAGGTCTTTGAAAATATAAATGTTTAAATTAAAAACCATATTTTAGTGTTTTCTAATTGTACTTGTTAGTTTCGGCTTTAATCAGACGACTCGATTCCCTCTCATGAGTTCTTCTTATAATTATATAATCACCACTTTTGATGATATTGTCATCAAATTGAGAGTTGCTTTCACTCATTTTGACCAAAAAAATATTTCCAACCAAAACAAAAGCACGTGTTTTGACGTAAGGCTCCACACAAATGACGTTTTCTTTCTTTTTAATTACAATATTTTGTTTGTTTGCAAACAAACGTTTGTCAATACTTGGATGTAATCGAAAAAATTGACTAGAGTGATCTAGGCTCTTTTGTCATTTGTAACAGTATTGATAAGACTTAACATAAAGCTATATAATAACGAAATGTTGTGCCCATCACTAAAACATTTGGTCTGAAAGCAATGGACAGTTGTTTCGGGGTTTACTGCGGACGAACCAAATTAGGCGAATATAATTACACCGATTGTGGAGTAAGTCTTCAATTGACTGAAATAATTGGAAATAATTATGTCTTTGAAGTCGTGTTGGCGAGGATTTCGAGTGAACGGCGACAACCTCTGCATTCCGTGCGACCAAACGCCACAATTCTATGACTGGCTTTACATAACTTTTATGGTTTTCATTCTCCTCATAATTGAGTGGTATTTAACAGAACAATGTCTCAAAAGACGTCAATTAACTATCGATGTATTGGTCTTACATTTGGTGGTACTGTTCGAAGACATTTTGTCGTTAATCATAACATTACTTGTTGTGGAACCGTTCGGTTCTTTGCAAGTAAACACTTGTTCTCCGCAACGATTGTCTGATTTTTATACTCTTTTCTTTAATCCTTCGCCCGATTATAAGAAAGTCATTTATTGCACTCACGAAGCAGTCTATCCCTTATATTCAATGATTTTCATATTTTACGCCATTTCTCTGATTTTGGTTGTCTTACGACCCGTTTATTTACGTTTAATATCATTTTTGTTGAATTTGTTCACAAAATCAGTTTTCCTGCGAGACTTAGTCAATAATACGAATACAACCAAAATTATTTATCTGACTCTTTATGCGATTCCCGCCCTTTCCTTCATTCACGCAATTTTCAGTGGACTTATTTGTGAGTATTTTCGACTTCAATTGGGGGGAAGCGACTCATCTGATTCGCAACTGAGATATCAGAGATATGAAAAGTTCGGATCTGCTCTTATTTGAACTAGGGGATTTTCGGATCAGATCTGATCTAAGAATTAGATAAGTTGCTCGCCTCTACTTTCGACTAATATTTGATTTATATTAATTGAACTGTCATTTGATGTACAGATTATTCGTTTCCATATATGATAATAATTGGTTCGATTATTTCAGTGGCAATACATATGGCCTTCCAATTGGGTGAGTAGTGATTGTAGTGACTGTTGTGAGGGCCCATCAAATGATTCTGATGTATGACTCTTTCAGATCAAAGGCCTTCAAAACTGTTGATGTCGTTATTGCAGAAAAAGAATTGTGTGATAATAGTATGTCATTGGTTTGTTCACATCTATGGTATTATATCTTTGACTCAACTGACAAATCCAACGTTGCATTTGCCTCTACTATGTTTATCTCCTGTCCCCACTTTCTTCTATATAATTACCTCTAAGTTCACGGATCCAAACAAATTAGACATCGAATGAAATAATCAATTGTTTAATATATTTATTTGATTTGATGTAAAATTCATATTAATTACAATTTTGGCACAAAAATAACAATCATTTTGAGTCGAATCTCAATTATTTACAACAAATAATTCCTCAAATCTTATGAGTCATTGAATATAATTTAATACTTTAATAGTCTCTCAAATATTTAACAATTAAAATATCAATTTCTTCATATATTTCAACAAATAGAGTGAACCCAAAAGAAATCATAGCTTTAATTTCGACAATTTAGATAGGTGCACTATGGGACAAATATTTCAGTTTGTACTAAAATTTTGGCTAGATTGTTTTGGCTAGAATAGTCAAGTTATTGAAAACAGTAACTACACTAAAAATAAGTGAACTTGTTCAGTTCAAAAATCAAATTGAAGCTGAAACCACATAAATGCATTTTGGACTACAAATATTTGTCCATCAAAGAGATAATTTGCACTTCTCTATCCAAATATAATTGCACAAGAATCATTTTAATTCAATGTTCAGTAAAGTAAGAACTGGTGGAACGCTTTTTCAATAAAAATCTGATAAATGTTTTAAACTCAGCATTAATTATGTTATTCATTAAACATTGAAACGTTTGAATCCAAAGATTATTAGTTTTTTTTTTGAAAAAGTTTTCAATTAATTATTAAATACAATTCAATACTAAGTATTCGATAAAATTACTGACAATTAAATGATAGTGTCGTTAGAGTTGAGCTCATTTTTAACTTATTGAAGGCAGGGCTCAACTTATCGACATTTTTCGTTAAATATGTTAAATAAGTTTGTATTCATTCGATACAAATATAGTATTATTTATAAACTCTAATACTTTAATAAAATTTGAAAAATAGCTGATTTTACCGACTCTTAAACTATATTACAGTTAATAAGTTTTGAAAATGGACTCATCATTGAGTCATCAAATATTGAAAAGCCACTGATTGTGAGATTTAAAAATGAAAATCGACTGCAAAACAATTCTCATTCTTCATATAATTCAAACGGTTTTTAATAATGCGATACATTTTTGAATGAACTCTGAGACTGAATGAGAATCGGTTCTCATTGTTTTGCAGTCGATTTTCATTTTTAAATCTCAACAATCAGTTGCTTTTCAATATTTTGAGTCCATTTTCAAAACTGTAAAAATCGAAATTCTCTTAAACTTTAATTATTTTAAAACTATTTTTTTCGATTCCATTGAATAATAAAAATTTCTGGAATTTCAAAGAAATTAAATAATTGTTAGGAATTAGGAACAAAAGTGGAGAACAGTTTTCAATCACTCGTCAAATGATAGCAATAAATAATACTTTTGAATATCTGTTGATTTGTGTGAACCCAGAATTGATGGTCAAAACGATGTATTAAAAGCTCAATGGATTGAAAGGTTGACGAAATGAAGACAATATAAAAAGTGGTTAAATATAGCGTCAAATAGAGCTTCAAATATAGCACTCCATCTTTGCGGCCAATTTATACTCGATTTCGGCGTTTTTATAGATTTCGAGCGCCTATCGAATGGAATCATAGAAACAATTGTTTATAATTAACACGAATTGTCACTGATTTCCATGCAATCAATATTTAAATCAAAGTTATAATCAAATGGACATTGGGTTACATTTTCTGTGTCGCGCTCCAAGTCTTGCATTTGCTTTTCGTGTAATTTTTTCAATTTTTCCTTTTCCTTGTTTTGACGCATTGCGGCTGCTTTTCGCTCTTCAATAAACTTCTTGGTATTATTGCTGTTCTTTTCCTTAAGTCGTCGCTCCCTTTCGGCTTTGTTTCTGAGTGTCTTATCGTTGGCCACTTCTTTTGCGGTCTCGACAGATACCTTTGCCTGTCTAGTCTTCATCTCTTTGTTCTCTCTTTCGAAGACAGTCTCCAATTGTTTCAATTGATTGTTTTGGTTGATTTCCAAAAGCTTTGTGAGGGTATCGCCCTTTTGAGAGATGTGGGTTTTGAGAAGATCCCATTCCTCTCTGTGATGCTTTTCAATCATTTCACTCCATTGCTTCATTTGTAGTGAAACCAATTCCTTAACGTTTGGATCATTTGCGATGTCGTCATTGGTTTTGACTAATTTCATGACTTTGTCGATAGCAATGCACTGTTGCTTTTGAGTGCTGTTCTTCTCTTTGAACTGTTTTTTCTTAAGCGCTTCGATCTCTTTCTGGTGTTTTCTAAGAGTTCTGACGAATAGTTTTTCGGCCTTAAGTGCCTCCAAACTGATGGCTTCGAACTTATAGTCCTCTTTCTTCGCCTCGTCTTCTCTTTGCTGCTTAACCAACAAATTGTGAGTTTGAATGTCTGTTTCTTCGATTCCCATTGCCTTCATTTGTGCAATTCTTTTCTCCTGTGCTGATAAGAAAGCTCTCGGATCTGAGAGGGCATCCATAAGATCTCCCAACCCATCGGGAACATATATTTTCAATTCAATGCAAATGAAAAGCATCGGTAAAGACATTGGAAAGTTTCCTTCAGTTCGAAGTGAAATATGTCTATACCCGGCCTGTAGGCCATCCAATGGAAGAATTCTTTGGCCCAACATTTTGCCGTTTTCGTCATACACTGCAATTCGAATGACCGCCAAATCGGGTAAAACCACTTTTCGGAATATAAATGGCTCCTCATTGTAGACAGGATTGAGTCCATTTGAGGGGACCATTCGTGTCCTAAACTCTTTACGAATAGTATCTGTCGGAAGACCATACATATCAACCTCGACATAAGTTCCCACTTTTTTATCTGAAAGAAACTGCCCGGAAATAACTCGAACGGAACACTGGGCGGCAATCACTCCATCGACAGGGGATTCAGCGAACGGATCAAAAACTCTATCTTTTCTTCGCATAAAATCTGGTTTTAGAAGATAACCGCAGCCGCCGTTGTATTCAAACTTTCCTTGATTCAACTGCATAGGAAGATCTGATGTTTGGAAGTTAAGGGCAACCATTTGACATCCGGCGTTCCAGAATATTTGGGGCAGAAAATTACTGGAATCAGCTCTGGTTCCTTTTGGATAAATTCGACTTAATTGGCGTTTATTATAATTAACGAATTCGATGGCCTGAGACTTGAGATAACCCAAAGCAGTGTTCTCTGCAAACGATGACATATGGAATCTGACGACAAAATCAATTATTATTTGAAAACTTAATAAATGTTTTCATTAACTGAATGTTCTTCTCTTCTGCGACATCGAAACCCTGAAATTTGATGGGTTGCGCGTAATTGACCAGAGATGAAAGGAAAGGGTGGATATGAAGAGTTGCACCAGTATATTGATAGTTAGCCATCGCTAATTGTTCTGGTTCAACGTCTTCAACCTTTGTATAAATAGACTTAGATTTGGAAAAATTGCAAAAATATTATACCCTTTTGTCTGAAATAAAAATCCAATCATTAATTGATTTGAATTAATAGTAATATTTATTTACCATTGCCTTCAATGGAACCGTCGACAACATCGCCGACAATAGCACTGGCATCTTCATTTTCTTCGTCGTCATCCTCTGCAGCCAACTGTCCCTTTCGCCATAATTCCAATTCCTCTGTAAGTATTCAGTTAATTATTAAATAAATGAGTAATAAATGTAATAAACAAACGTTTTTCGACATCAGATTTCAGTCTTTTATTTTTTATTAAGATTTTTCTTTTCAGATCACTGGGACTCGGAAGAGGAACTCCTGATTCTAATGGGAAGTTTAGCAAACATTCTTTGAGAAGAAGATCGCCCAGAATTTCATCGCAATATTTGGCCATTTTGTATTGTTGTCGCTTACTATTAATTCAAATATTCTAGGTTAAAATCATGTTCAAGTAGTAACACAATAAGTAATTATATGAGACCTGCAGTGATTCTCAAATGAAAGAATGACCGGGTAGTCTGAAGTTACGAAAGCACAGTCACGTATAGCGAATATCACATCCTATGGCATAAAACAATTAGGTTTATGAAAAAGATACATGTATGTTTTCATTACCTTAAAAAGAATATCAGTGCACATGGCTTTGCCATGGGTTATAATCGGTTCATCATCAGTTTTACCGTCCCAACAATCTAGTTCTATACAGCGACAACCGGCGAGTAATACTTGTCGGTACCTATTTTTCAATAGTTAAAAATTTTGAATAAACAAAATTTGTCATCTTGCATATTCAATATCATATAATTAAACTGTTCTACTGTGAAAAATCTTTAAAGCAAGTCAATTTTAGTTTGAATTGACCTTACATTTCTACAGAGGACTTTCCACCAAATTGTCTTCCGGTTAAGTATGTGTTATGACTGGAATTGCAATAATAATGAGAGAGGGGCTGATCCATATCCATATAGATATCGAGGCGGTCGAGAAAGACGGGCGCGTTTTCGTCAGACATTAAATATCTGATGAGTCCGTCCTGTGATATAAAGCCATCCTTCGCGATTTCGGGGTTTGGTTCATAGGTTGTGATTATCTCTTTGGCTCTTTTCTCATCATATAAGGGATAAAGTATTTCATTGAGTCGCGGATCCCTTTGTTTCTGTAATTATTTTCTTTTCATAAAATTTTGGGTTTTTAGAGATAATGATTAAGACTGACGTCATTTAGGAATTCGATGAGTTGTTTACAGTCAATATATTCTGACTTTCCCTGAGTTCTAATTTTATTCAATATAATTAATGAATAGAAGATTGAAATTTTGAATTTAATACATTGCATTGAAAAGTTCCTCGATATCATTTCGGGGACAGACTTTGTGGTAGAGCTGATAGAACTTTTCAAAAGTCCATTCGGAGGGCTCTATTACATCGTTCTGCAAAAGTTTAAGTCGAATTAAAATATTAACTCACTATTAAAGTACTTCAGGTGAGAATTCGACAGAAACTTCAAAGTTGCATGCTTATTAATATTTTTGTAAGCTGAGTCCAAATTTGTAGTTTTTAAGTGTTAATGGCCATGTCTTGGTACCGTTCAGG
The DNA here is from genome assembly GCA_034702105.1 of Fuscozetes fuscipes. Lineage (NCBI taxonomy): Eukaryota > Metazoa > Arthropoda > Arachnida > Sarcoptiformes > Ceratozetidae > Fuscozetes > Fuscozetes fuscipes. The sequence continues at coordinate 7,205 of JAQGCS010000952.1, forward strand.
TAAGGTTTATTAAGCTTTAAAGAACGTGAATTAGAAGATTTATTTTTCTACTTTAGTATCATTTTCTGAGTTCAAAAATGAACAAGCAAATATGACTTATTAATTTATAATAAATGTATGCTTATATTTATACGAATGAACAAACATTTTATTCATTAATATAGATTAATATTGATTCATTTTTGTTAAACCTACTGATATGTCATTTGAACGTTGAATCTTGATCTCAACTTTTTACTAAATTTCAATAATATATCTTTCAATGCACGCTCTTTGAAGCTTAATATACCTGGGCAGTACGGCACCAAGACATGGCCATTAACACTTAAAAACTACAAATTTGGATTCAGCTTGCAAAAATGTTAATAAGCATGCAACTTTAGAGTTTCTGTTGACTTCTCACCTGAAGTAATTTAATAGTCAATTAATAAGTGAATGAATTTGACCTTTTCATATGGAAGTCCAATTTCTTTCATACACTGATATATCAATTTTTCAGTCTTTCCGGATGCAAATGTTTTGGCAACACTTGAAAGATATAAATTGCAATTTAATACAACTATAAATCAATTGATTAATGGTTCGAATGGCATACCTTTTGACTGGAATTTTAGAGTTGGCGTCACTCAGAAAACCCAATTTCATCCAACTTTAGATAAAACCATTAATAGAAAGAGTCTCTCATTTTTAAAGACTTACTGTTTTCTGAGGCAAGTCATCGGACAAACATTATTGGCCTTGTTATTATTAGTGATTTCTCTTAACCCGTTCTGCCAGTCCTGTTATTTATTAATTTAATTTTTTACAATTTATTTGAAAAGAATTTTTTGAAATACTTTAGCGGTTTGAGAGTCGGGACACACGATATGAGTATAGTTTATGTTAACCATATCATAACCGCTGCAAATAGTCAGCGAACAGTCCTCCAAATTGCCCGACACTCGAGACTGTAGCTCAAAAAGAAGTCGCAAATCCTATAAAAACATTACATTTGCATTAAATGACATTTCTATTAAAATTCATACTTTGGGCGTTCCCCCGACCCTTATATCATTGACCTGGCATAATTCGATCACTTCACCTTCCTATTCAAAAGAAATGATTAGATATTCATCTTTTTAAATAATTAAATCTTTAAAACTGACCCTTCCTTCGGATTTCCAGTAGATGAAGAACCCATATTCATCCACTTTAAAGAGTGAATTTGGTTCGTATACGATTTCGCCCTTCTCCTTTATTTGTAGTTTATTCAAATTTTTAATTTTTTTTAAACTTTAAAGACTTTCAATTCAGTTACTATTTATGTAATGTTTTCAAATATTGTGTCTATCAATACATATTGAATATACTATAGTCTAGTAAAGTGTTAAATGATTTCTCTCACATTTAATAACATTTAAGAACAAAGAAATTGTTTCAAAAAAATTTAAACTCAGATTTTCAGTATTTATTATTTGAGTGAATAATGGAACATATTTAGTAAAAAGAATAAATACCTCCTCCCACATATGAAAGACATTTCCTTCGAGAAGTGGTTGGGGAACAGTTCGCTGCCAATTGAATTCATAGGCTTTGGTCATAACGACGACAAATTGGTTTTTAAAATTTAAATAATCATCTTCTTAAGTTTCATTTTCATAAAATATTGTCAACAATTGTCGGCCAAATCGATAATTATTTTGTTAATAATCTTCAAAAAACTTCGAACTTCATTATCACCAAAAGTTGAAACCACTTTTAAAATATATTAATCAAAGACTGAGTGCTTATCACACATTGAATTCAATAATAATTTATAGCAATTAAAACAAATGTTTTGTGAAAATCGAGAAAATATATTATAAAATTAATATTTAATCGAAAATAGAGGCGAAAACATTGAATATAATAGTAAACTGAATTCTGTACACAAAACGAGAGATAAGACTAAACAAGTTTATGGAATAAATGACATTTTTATTCTTTTAGACACAATAATCGTATGTTAATTTATGAATAAAAATACGATTATATTGTCATTGAAATCAATGTATTCGGAATCTCTGCAAATATTTTCATTAAATCTCAAATATAAGCGACCGAAGAATTTTCGTGTTTATTCTCGATTCAATTTTTTCATTTTGAGTCCATTAGAGCCAGCATTCAATATATCAATCAATAGGTAGTCGTATCTCTGCTCAGGGCTTAAAGTAAATTAAACCCTTTAACCTTAGTTTAGAATCTCCTCAAAAAAATTAGTAAATAAATAAAAAGTGAATTTCACTAATATTTCAATGATTAATGAAAGCGAGAGTAAACCAGCAGGCTATTTCATTATTTGCTGATTTATGTGCCTTAGCTTAGAGTGAATTTCTAGTTAAATGATTAAAAGCCCAGAAATATATTGCAAAAGTGAAGGTATTACTAAAGGTATGACTAATTAATTTTGAGATAAGATATGATATATTTATTTGCTTTTGTGATAATTAGAGTTAAGTTGTTTTGTATTGATATTAAATATATTCTTGAAATGAGTGCAACAAAACATACCTATCGTTGTCTGTAATAATTGAATGCATTGAAAGTCTCATATAATTAGTGATGAATTCTGTGCACTTCAATGGAAAGTAAAGTTGTTTTCAATAATGAATTCGTTTGAAGTAATGATATATTATTATAATTGACATCAATTTGCGACAAACACTGAACCACTGAATGAGTGAAATGCGTGCCATTTGTTGATAATTTAATTTCTGTCAAAATTTGCTCTTTTAGAGGAAAAACGTATCGTAAACTCAGATGAGATGCGCAACTCTTCGCTATTCAGGCAATTGATTACAAGAAATCATCTTAACTCAGTTTATATGTTCAGCGAAGCTTTAGTTTCCATTCAAAGAGCTATGAATTCAACGAATATTCATTGAAATAGATTTGCAGCAAATTCTCGAATCGAAAGACAAACAATTTCTTTAAGAATAAGTTATACAACAATTTTATTGAAATTATATTAGTTTTTCATGTCTTCGACATATTTTTTATATTCTTAGCAAAAAATGTCAAATGAAATAACAGTAAAACTAATGGTTTATTTGAAGGTCTAATAGAATAACTAAAAATATCGTCAAAATTAACCGTCAAATCGATTGCGAGAAAACATTTGTGATGTAAACGTATTTTCATTTGAATATAACATAATTTTTATTAAAACATTAACTCATTGTTTGGAAATTTGTCGCAAAACATCGTTTAGTTATTATTTGAGCGTTAATTAAAAGTAGTCCGAAAAACACGACTCTATTCTCAAATCAAATTTTACACTAAATTACAATAAAATTGATTTCTTGTGATTACCAATAGTTTGGCGAAACTTTATTATCGAATCCAATCAAATAACACTTCGGGTCTCAAATCGAATAACAAATTATTATTCAAAACAACGAATTAAATCATTTTGATATTTATCTAAGAATAACAAAAAGCATAAAACTTTAACATAGAATTAAATAATTACATTGAATACTAATTTGTTGGGAAAGACTTGTGAACCCAAAGTGTAATTTGAATGCATAAACATTTATCTAAACCTCAAAGGTGTGTAACAATTAATAGGAAGACAATAATTGTTTTTAAATCTAATTATCGAAAACAGTGAAAACAAATAGTATTGAAGTTTAAACTGTTTCATACAATTTCAATGAATACTGTTTCCACTGTAAACTCAAAAATTAGCTTAAATTCAATATAATTAATACATTTAGAGCTAAAACAAATCACATATTATTCGACTCAATGATTAATTGATTTAAATGTTGTTTTAATGTTATTTATAAGTATTTGTTGAATATTGTGTTTCCAACTCTCATCACAGTATTATTAATAGTAATCTCAATAATTATAATAATAATCAAATCCAATGTTTGAATCAGTTTTAATTCAGCGATCAATGAATTCAATACTAATTGAAAGAGAACTCCATTTACTAAAATTGACAAATGAATCGATGAATATTTGCAGACAATACTGTCTCTCAATAGTAGCTGTCATTAAATGATGAATAGATAAAAATAATGAGAAGTTATTTCACTTGTTTTTAATAACAATAAAAACCATAAAAATAGGAATTAAATAACAAATATATATATATATATATATGTATAGAATTTCATAGAATTTTTGGAATTTATGGCCTCAAAAAAAACAAAGAATTTGTTGCCTTCAAAGTCGACAAATGGTTTGGCACTTAAAGGCAAAGATTACTAACTCAATTAAAACTATTAAACAAACATTTGAAACGATTTAAAATGTGTTTTCATACGATTAACAAATGGTTGCATTGGAAACGAGTGAATAATTGTTTGTTTGTTATAAATGCCATTTAATGGGCAAATATGTGTGCGATTGGAGACCAATTACCACTCTATCAGCCGATAGATTAATAATCATTACAAATGTTTGTCTCCAGAGATTGTATTAATACATATATATCTCACAAATTGTGTGTAGATTGCAATCGATTGTATTACCAATCAATGGAAATGTCGACTAGAAATGGATAGTCCTCTCAGTTAATCAGACTAAGAGATCACCTGTCCCTCCAATTCCTTTGAGACCAAATCTATATTCAAAATAGTATACCATTAATACAATCAATCATTTCAAACAAAGTTCATTCTTTTAAAATAAGCAAAACAGGCAACAATTTGGTCCCATCTTCGATACCTCCACTGCATTACACAGACACAGCACAGCAGTCCAAACACAGCAGTCATACGCAACAATTCAAGAATTTTTCGAAATATTTGTGAAGAGTTTCATCAAATTGGTTGATATGTCTGTGCAGTGCAGTCGAGGTTTTAAAATTTGGTCATTTGTGTAGAAACTCACGAAAATTCAGTTCCGGAATAGTGAACAATGAGTTCATCACAAAGCAGTTGAGTTATCGTGAGTTTGAATATTATGTCCTAAAGAACCAGAAGTTGTGGCCAAAGATGCAATGAATAGGGAAGGGTTTGACTCATATTGTCTGATCAAGTTCTGGCATTTGTCCTCGCATTCTGTTCTCCGTCTCTCGAGAATCATAAGTCTTTCCTCTTCGAACTTTTTGCGAACCTCTTCGTGACGGCCTTCGAGTTCTGTTTTTCGTTTTTCGAGTAAACAACTGAATCTCTGTCGTTCAGTGACTGCCTGTTCGATAAGTTTTTGCTGTAGTTCCCTCTTAATTCTGGCTAGTTCATTTTTGTCCTTGTGCTTTTTGCTTAGGGTCGTCAACTCCTCTTTGTTCTGAGCTTCGAGTCGTTTCATTAAGGAGTTGACCTCCTGGTCATGCAGTGCCTGCAAGTGTTGCAATTGGGCGGACTGGGATGAATGCATAGCCTTTTCAATAGCAGCGCATATCTACAGCACAGGTATAGCATTGGATTAATTGATTGCAAAGTTTGTCATTTGTGTTAAGACAAGCGCTCACTTGTTCGTGATATTTTTCAAGGAGTTCCAGTTCTGTTTTGTACTGTTCCTGATTTAGTGTTAGCATAGTTTGCGAATAAGTTCTGTGAAGTTCTTCGATCTATAATTCAATGAGAAGTTAATCAATGGACGATGAGGTCACCCCTCGTTTACATACTTTGGTTTGATGTTCAGTGAGAACGCTTTGGAGGTCGACTTCACTTCTCCTCTTCATGAGGTGCCTATAAGAAGGCATAGAGAGGAACTGCAAACTCTGTCTTCGGTTTCGTGATGGCCTGAGACAGCAGCGGGTTTTGCAGGGGTAGGGTTTGGTGCATACGAACGGTTCAAGTGGTTGGGGGACAGGGGGAAAGACAAGCAAAACATATATATACGTTACAACAGAACATTGTTATCAAGTTATGGGTATTTGTGGACAGTTATGATAAGCACTCTATTTGGAAACCCAAGCAAAAGAATATGTCAAAATACATACCCGTCCGCCGACGACGACTTTTTGGAAAGTTTGGAATGTGATTTGACCCAGGCCGTTTTCTGCTTCTCTTGTGCCTGAGTTAGGCGTTCCTCTTCCTGTTGAACTATTTCCCTTTTCTTGTCTTTGAGTTTATCAAATTTTTTGCGGATAGACATCAAATCGCGCTCTACTTTAGTCATAACTTTTTGAACGATTTTGTGTTCTTTGATTTTGTCGAGAGATTCGGGCAATAGTTTGGCCTCATTTGACTCTAGAAGAGACGATGCCTTCTCAAGAGCGCCGTCATCAGATAGACTCCGAATGGATTGATTGAGTCTTTTGTTCAGTGTGTCCTGTCTTAGAAGTGGTGAGGCAGCTATTCTGTGCACAGGAGAAGAAGTGTTTGACACAACATTCACTGATTTTTGGTAACTGCCATTCACTGTATCGGATTTGTTGGCCGTCGCACTCATTTCAGTCCCCTCTTTGACTCCAGTCGTCGAGAACTTGTTTGCATTTCTGTCCTCATCGCCTGTATATCTTCGGGTAAGCATTTGATGTTCGGGCGATACACTGACTGTCACTTTGCACGAGCTATCAGTTTGAGGGTTGACAGACACATCATCGATGTCGTCGGTCAGAGCCAACAATTGCTTCGCGTGTTTCTCTACCATTGATTGGTAAGCAATAGGATTAGCCAAAGCATCGGCCAATTCTGAGAGACCGTCGGGAACGTAATCTTTGACAGTTATGTGAACAAAAAGAGTCGGCATTGAAAGAGGTTGACCCGATTCGTTGCGAAGCGAAATATGGCGATAACCGGGCCTTAAGCCAACAACTGGAAGAATTCGGTGACCAATGAATCTGTTATTCTCCTCAAAAGCAGCAATTCTTAAACAGGCCAATTCTGGGAGGACTACTTTCTTAAAAACAAAAGGCTCCTCGTCGTAAACGGGATTTATGCCGTTGGCCGGAATTATTTTGGTCCTTTTCCGACGCACAGTATCAGCCGGCAATCCATACATATCAACTTCAACATATGTTCCGACTCTTTTGTCAGATAAGAACTGACCCGAAATAATCTACAGAATTCATGTGAAGAATGAGTGAGACAAAAAGGTCTAGAAGTGAACTCTGATAGTCATACTTTGATAGTAACGGTTCCGGCAATTATTCCATCGACAGTGGATTCAGTAAAGGGATCGAATTTTCTGTCGTGTCTTCGCATGAAATCGGGTTTCAAAACGTAACCGTTTCTGCCGTTGTATTCAAATATTCCTAAATTCAATTGCATTCCTAAGTCTGAAGAAAAAACAATTAAAAGACAATTAAACTCAATTGTGAACAGAATTAATTCAAACAAACCGAGGGTTTGGAAGTTAAGGGCCACCATCTGACAGCCAGCGTTCCAGAATACCTGAGGCATGTAATTACTTGAGTCAACACGAGTTCCTTTGGGGTATATCCGACTCAATTGTCTTTTGTTGAAACTGAGAAAATCGACAATACTTTGAGACAAAGCAAATCAAATAAAGCAAATGTGAACTCACTTAACGAATTCAACGGGTCTTTCCTTCAATAGACTGGTGCCCTGTGTTTCCACAAAAGACGAGACTTCAAAACTCCGATTTCTCTCTGATTTTAAAATGAGTTTCAATTAGCAAAAGAGTGGACTAATGTTTGCATTGACTCACTCTCTGCATATTCAAAGGAGTGGAAACGAACCGGTTGTACGTAAATAACTAAGGCAGACATTTCAGCACCGGCTTCCGATTCTTTGCTGGCAGTTCCTTGAATTTCAATAACTTCTTCAGGTGGAGGAACCTCTTCCTCTTCAATGCTGGAGTCAGAGTCCAGTTCATCGATATCACAGCTGACGCTTTTTGCGGCATTAGGACTGATCTCTTCGTTACCATTGAGTTGAGAACTGTCTTCATTGTCGATCTGACTGCTTTCATCACTGTTACTCGTGACAAGTGTGGGACGGCGTTCAGGCGTTAACGGCACAGGCATAGTTGTACTCACAGCTGATTCTGGCTGTTGTTCGCACTCAGCCATCATCTGTAGGTTTCTGGCCTTCCGGTTCCTAATGTGGTGTTTCTTCTTATTCTTAATTATTATTCTTCTCAACATATGGTTAGGAGAGGGCAGTGGCACTCCTGGCTTAAGAGGATGTGTCGCTAGAGGTTCAGTGAGGAGGGATTCGCCAAATAATTTGCGACAATAGTTGGCCATTTTGGCTTGCTGCTTCGGGGAACAGTGATTCTCAAACGATAGGATCACCGGATAAAGAGATGTCTTGAAAGCGCTTTCGTTGATCGCTTCCAACACTTCTTTCAATGAGATGTCAGTGACAACAGTATATCCATGAGTAATGATGGGCTCTTCGTCTCCTCCCCTACCATTCCAACAGTCGAGTTCAATACAACGACAACCGGCCAGAAGGCATTGCCGGTAGACCTCGACTGATGACTTGCCGGTCAACTGGTGTCCCGTCAGATATGTGTTGTGACTCGAATTTATAAAGTAATGACTCAATGGTTGTTCCATATCTGAGTTGAGATCAAATTTTTCGGGTGCGACGATAGAATTGTCCTCACTCATCAAGTATCGGGAAAAGCCCTCAAATGACAGCAAACCTTTTTGAGCAATACTTTTATTTGGTTCGTACTGTTCGACGATATCTCTGACACGACTTTGGTTTGCATACGGATAGAGAATTTCATTGAGTCGCGGATCCCGTTGTTCTTTGTTCAGGAATTCTACCAAATTATCGATTGTCATCACTTTCTTCTTATTGCTCACCACTGCTTCCGGACCGCACCTCGAGTTACACATTGAAAACATTTAAATAATTAAATTAAACGACTGAAACAATTGATGCAATTCCTAAATAATTTGAATGAATCGACTTATGGACAAAATACTGAATTATTTGATGTGCGAAACCCAACAAAAATCAATTGGTATACAAGAGCAGGGGTAACCAAGAGGGGATCGACGAATTATCCCCGTAGAGCCGAAAATTTGGCATTATCCCCCCTAGAATTGTTGAAAAATTTAACATTATGGTATATTTGGTATACCCCCCTCGCTGCCGCCGAGCGAAGCGAGGTGGCTTGTATTTTAACTTGGTCCCCCATTTGTATTTTTTGCCGAGTAAAGCGAGGCGGCAAATTTTTTTTTGGCGGGAAATTCAAAAAATCACCCCCTAGATCCTCCTCTAGAAATTTTTTGAAAAAACACCCCTAGGCCCCTCTCTAGAGCCGTCGACCTTGGCCACCCCTGGATATTAAAATACTACAAGATATTAAAATAAAGCCATTTTTCACTACATCGAAAGAATGTAGTATATAGTTTTGTCGTCGCCCCCCCCCGCTTTCAAAAATTTGAAAATTCATTGTTGAAGAGGTTTTAAAGCAATTTTAAAGAGAAAAGGGTTTGAGGTTGTTCTAGATTCTAACCTATATTGAGCTACCTGAGAGACTATAATGATAATAAACAAGGATGTGCCCAAATCCTCCT
>JAQGCS010000953.1:0-16623 GCA_034702105.1 Fuscozetes fuscipes
TCGAACGTTTACTCCAATAAATTGAATTTGAAAACACCATGTTAATCTCCATGATGCATACTTTCATCATGCAAAATGGGTGGGTGGGTAGAACGACAAAACTATATACTACATTCTTACTTTGTAAATGTAGTGAAAAATTAAAGACAAATTTGAGAATTTGATCTGTAAACTTTGCAAGATGCCAACTTTGGGGGTATCTAGCCGTTATACTATTTGGCTGATTATAAGGCTGAGTTCTTTGACGAAATCCCCCTGACCCACACCCAGATTGGTGAGTTTGCCGGTCTCTTTTGGAATATTTCGAATTTCTAAATCTGTTTTTGTAATAGAGTTACATATTTTAAAGGATTCTTTTAAAGGATTACTAATAATACTAAAATATAATAATAATTAGTAATCATTTGTTAAGCTCTAATAATTACTTAAAAAGTATCAAGGGATAATTGCGGATAAGAATGACTCCACATCGTTATTGTTTGGAAGTCTATCGATTTTATTGGAGAATTAATCTGAAATGTTTATGATATGCATATAACGGGTACATTATGAAATCCACACTAGGTTTACGGCCATATTAATCTAGTTTAAAATAAGCTTTTCAGAATTTTTATCTTGGAGTTTGAAAATGTTATTGTTTCTTTATGTAAATTTTAAAAACTATTAAATTCTGGCCACAGTTTAGAAGTTATGGGTTTCCAAATTCAAACTTTGTAAAATGTCTCCAGAAAATCCATTAAAAAAGATGAAAGGTGAAAGGAGATTTAATCAAGATGATTGTGAAGAAAGATGCCAAGATATAAAATAAAATGACCTAATTATATGTTACTAGGAAGTCATATGTACATTTGTGAAACCATCAACTATATTAATTATACCCTTTTTACCCAAAAATTCGACTAAATTACCATGACCCCTAAAAATGTTTTCGATTTTTTCTCGGTTTAGTGGGAGTCAAAATAAAAAGACTCATATATTTAAAATATCATTATGCCTAGAATAGTTACATGTCTAAGTATTATTTACATGCCCTAAACCAGTTAAAATATTAAACCGTACCCAGAAATATAAACAAATATAACCGTGATAAGTGACTTTGTTAAAATCTGATAAACATATTTTACTAAATGCCCAATCACATCGCTCAGATGATTTATTTTCTTTAAATTTATATTAATTAAAAGGTATATTATTTATATCTTTCATATAATTTTTAAATAATATAGCTAAAATTTCCTACCCCTTAACCATCGACCCCTTAAACCACCTCCGAAGTTTAATTTTGTCACATATTTTTTGGAAGCCCATAACTTCTAAACTATTGGGTAGAAATTAATAATTTTTTATATTTGCATAAAGAAACAGTTACATTTTCAAATTTCAGGATAAAAATTTTGAAAAACTTATTTGAAACTAGATTAATATGGCCCTAAACCTAGTGTTGATTTCATAATGCACCCGTTAAAATGACTTCTTTGGTAGAAGTTTAACATTATGTGCGTAAAAGTAATTGTTATTAAGTTGTTTTGTCAATTCATTCAATACATACCCAGAACATTGATGCGTGCGTTCGTACGAATGGCTCGATTATCTTTCGCTGGACCTATAAATTAGATCGTTTTTCTTTTGTTAGCATTTCTTATTCAGACAAAACATTCTCAAACAAAACAATCAAACATTTTATTGAGTCATTCTTTCCAAATGTGAAAACACTAAGCATTTGGACAGGTTGCAAAATTAAAACATTCTTACTCACCCACTTGACATTCGAATTCGCCTAAAAATAAGAATTGTTTCATTAAATATAATCGCAAAGATGATTGAAATGTTGAATACCCTCATCAAAAAGCTGTAGATTTTTAATATTTAAATTATAGACTCCTCGCTGTACGTCCACAATCATAGTATATCTGGGCCAACCAGGAATGTTCGGATCGAAACCTAATGATAACTTATGCGTAAATCTATTGATTATATGATTGATATTCAATTCAGTCATTATCTCTTCGTTTAATTCAATTCCTAATATTCTATGAGATATTGATTTAAAGAAATTCAATGAAAATAATTGAGTCCTCACTTTCTCTCAATTATTTGTAATAACAAGTTTTCAGTGAATGTCTCAATTTTATTAACTTGAATATAGTTCTGTAGTAAACGACATTTTTAGGCCCAAATTAGAAGATAAGTCATTTATCAAAATTACTTATTAATATAATACTTGAAAATATTGCTTCAATTTTGTGATAATAATGCATTTTGAAAATCTTTTTTAAAATAATTTTTGCTGAAAATCTATTTTTCTGATTTAAAAAACACTTGATCATAATGATCTAGAATATTCTAATGTTCTCAAAAAAGTGAAAACCCAAACTTGAAATAAATGCTGAATTATTCGTATTTGAGGAATAGCTCAGGGTGGTTTATCATATTTATTGACAATAAGTTGGGCCAAAACTTATATAAAGTCTATGAGACTATTGATTCCACTTATTCTGTAATAAAAACATTTTTTGTATGAAATGCATCGACAGCTCAGTCTTCTATGAAAGCAAAAACTGAATGGAAATGAAAAGACGAGCCGTTACTGAAAACACAAAATTCAATGGAGTCTTCTCTGCCATACATTCCGTCATTCAATACAATAGTTTTGTTCGGTTAAAGCAAATATAGTTTTGATACAAATATATTTCACTTATATTAAAGAAATGGAGAAAAAACTGTCGAATCGATAGCTATGCACAGATTTTTCCTCCAAACTACTGAACTATCACCAATTCATATATTGCAAGTTAATATCATCACAACATTAGAGCACTTCCTATGGTTTACTTCATATTAATTTCCGATTCAGATATGAAAGCCTAACATTGAACTGATAACGAAATCTATTAGTTGTGGACATCCAATGCTTGCCTCGGTTTGTCATAAAACAAAGATGGCCAGGTAGCATTCTCAAATGTTTCATATCATTCATTTTCAATCCAAGAATTCCAAATTCTCACAAGGAACCAACAAGAGAAATAATGAACTTCTCTTTAAAGCTTATATTAAACCTATCTAGCTTTCATAAATTTTAAATGAATTTCGATCCTGACTTAATTGAATAATAATTGAGTCCCTTAGAGTCATAAATTGATCACAAATTAGACAGGGGTATTTTAATTCAAGCTTTTTTCTCTTAAAAACCTAAATATTATTTATAAGCATTTTGAATGTCATATTTTTTGAAGTTATATTGAAACTTGTACATCTTATTAGAAATTATTCTCTTGCTATGCAAGATCAATATCTTGAGAGGAGTAATATTAAGAGTAGTCTTCTAATCCAAGAAGTGGAGTTATTAGAGTGGATTGTAGGCTAACTTTAAGCTATTTAAGCAAAAAGACCTAATTTCTTTTAATTCAGACAAATTCATAATTATTGTAACTAGTTTAAATCAGAATTTTGACAAATCCCTATAAAATATTGGAAAATGAGGCATTTTTATAAGTGAAGCTAAAATTGCAAAGACATGCATTTGGGTCGACCCCCTCTGCATGACTGCTCTAATGCTTTATTCAAAATAACTTAAAATTGATTACTCGGATACAAAAAATGATAAATCTTTGCAAACAATAATCAAAAACATTCTCCGAATATCAGATAATGGATAACAAAACAAGCTAATATCATTTGAAAAATAAATATTTGGCATCAACTTATGACCAAGCTTAACAAACTTAAGCATAAAAATACACGCAAGCAATCATTTAAATGAAATGAACTAATTAACTTGGTTTATTAACCGCGAGTACCATTTTTCTTATTTTATGGTTTGTAACACTTTCAGTAAATATTTTATTTAAAAATAGCCTCTAATTAGTGAGGAGTCACTAAAATCAACGTTAAATCAGTTTTTCTAATCTCATGTCATAATTGAATTGAAAACGAAACAAATGAAATTCGATAACTGAGTTAAGTAATTATAATTAAGGCAAATGTTATCAAAAGCAAGTAATCAGAGAATAATCGAGTTTTCAATTTAGAGAACAAAATAGAATTCTGGGAAGAAATAAATTTTTGCTTAAAATAAATGGTAAACAGAGTTATATCGAACTTATATCCAATTTATATACAAAGCAAACATAGAATCCATACCTAAAGCGAAACCATCCTTACTCCACTTTTGATTATTGAAAGCAATGAAAAAGAAAACGACATAAATAAACATGTGACGTTAAGTCTAGTACAATGAAAAAGTTGCCTAACACATTCACAGGCAACTTTTGAAAAATGGGAATCGATTCAAAAGAGACTACACTTTTATTCGAATAAGTGACTGGAGACTAATTTCGAGCTAAAAGTTCAAATCAAATGTATTGTAGTAAATGGCAGACAAGAAACTATGTTATAGATTTGGTTAAGATTAATGTCTGACCTGAACGAGTCCGGCCTGATTGGCGACCTGGCACTGGAGTAATACTTCATTGCCTTCTATTACTTCTTGATCTGTAGGTCGCAGTCGAAAGAATTGTTGATAAGCCGAAGCGAATCCACCACTTCTTCCACCAAATATCGACTTCTCTGCAAAAAATGATTTAAAGAAATGTGAAAACAAAGCGATTGTTTATTATATAGAGTTAGAAATGAATTATATTTAGTTTTTCTTTCGTTTATTACTCTTATAACTTCTAATCAATACAACAGATATAAAGAGAAGTATAGCAAAGCTGTTAGACTCCCGGTTCAATCGATTATTGAATGGATGAGACGATTACTCTTCGAATGCTGTGGAAGGCATTTGTTTAATCAATCAAAGTATATATCAATTGACAAATTCAATCCATCAACGGATGAATTCATTCGTCAAAACAATAATAAAGCATTTGTTCGTTAAAATTGATTTGTTATGTCCTAAAAGTTATATTTATTATAAATATTTGATCCTAAATATGAGTAATGCATTTGATTTGGTCTTTAAGTTCAACAAAATCAATGAAAACCCAATTTATTTGATCGCTTCTTTTTATATGAATCGCTTTATTTGAGTGTAATTCGCCTTTTATTCCAAGATTAATCTTATCAAACAATTCTCAAATTATTGATTATCGATCATCAATTTTAAAATCAGACATCAGATTAATTAGAATCCTTTTGAGTGCAACTAAATTGCCATTTATTAGCCCTTTTCAAATAATTTATCAAACTCTCAATTCGATTATGAGCATGATAATTTATGCATCACAAATTCTTCACTCTTTTTCACAAAAATTATGTGTTTATGAAAGAAGAAAATAGGAAAAATAGCCTTGTGCATTGTATTTACAGCAATCATTTCCCGGTAAGCAAATTAATACAAAGGATTTCGCAAAAGTCTAATCAAATGGCTTTCACTTCAGTGAAACTCTATTTCAAAGATTAATATTAATATTCAAATTAGAAACGCTTTTTGGCGGCAAATCTTTATTAAAATTTGTCGATAATCTAAGTGTAAGGTATATGTCATGCCTTCCACTAATTAAATCATAATTAATGGAAGTAAACACATTAGTCATGCAATAACTCAATGCCTAATAATAAGCTAAAACACCTTATTAAAAACGAGCTTAAAATTCACTTTATCAAAATAAAATTATTCCATTCGACGAAATTAAGAATTTTGCTTACTCTATATTATGCTTCAATATTATGCACAAATCGGAAAGTTTTCGAAAAATCTACACAATGTTGTTAGTTTTTTAGAAATAGCGCCTAATTATTGATCTGATAGACCCTTTTCCAAAGCCACAGATTTTGCACATCTCTGGAATATCTGAAAAGGAATTGTTTGAATATTTTCAATTCCAGTCGAAGAAACTCGAATATACAGTAAATTCAATTTATTGTATAATAATTTGTAATGTATTACAAATAACTAATAATTATCGCATTTTAGATTATTTTCAAACCTCAACTTTCATTTTAAAACTCTAAATATCAAGGGATATGGTGATGATGGTTTCAGCTTCGGGCAAGATACAAGAAGAGGATTTTCTGAAACAAAATTATTAAAAATTCTTTCTTTCTTCAAAATTATTTTTCACCTCCCCCCCCCTCGGCTTGTCCATGTCTGTCAATTTTGTATAATTTATTTTGTTTGTCTAATTTTGCATTCTTTAAAGAAGAGATTATAATAATCTGTAACTTAATGTTAATCTCTTGTGTTTTAATTAAATTGTCATTTTTTCATTAAAATGAACTGTTAGTCACTGTTAGTTATAGATTTTGAATAAATTACTGTATTATCTTATTATTGGAATAGTTTGCCTGATATCTGCTGTAAAATATTATACATTCAATAATCAAAAATTCTTTACAAATGGATCAAAGAGATGATTGTAATGATGTGAGTTTATACAAAGCTTGGGCATTTCAAATGCTCAAGTTATCGAAAAGTACACCTTTAGATGAGTGGAGGCGACAGCTTGTGTTTGCACTCATGTCATTGAAAACAACTTCAGAGCACTTCTGTGCAGAACAGCTCACGAATAATAGAAATGAAAAACTTTTGCCATCAAAAGAATTCGACAAAAGTTGAAATCAAAACAAATTGTTTTTCACTTCTTTGACAAACATTTAATGAAAGCAAAAGCACTCCATTCGAGTCGATCCCCACTCTATTGTCAATTATTTAATGAAAATCAGTTTAAAATATTGTGCTTTTGGTTAAAAATGATGTCTTCTATGTGTTTGACATTTGGCTATAAATTCAAATCAGTTTCAAAATCAATATACAGATGAGCTAGATGCACTTCACTTTGTTTGGTGAGTCAAAACAGTAGTACATGTCTGTGAAGTATCGATTTCATTAATCAAAGGAGTATAAATACCAGGCTTAGAAGTGGATTCCCTTTAATGACATATTGAAGGAAATAATTTTTGTAATGCGAAGGAAAACACAAATTTATAATTCGTTGAGAAAACAGAATAAACGGAAAACTATTTCTTTGTCTATAAGTCATATGAAAAGACTTCAGATTTTTTTTGATGGCAAACAAAATCAACTTTTCTTTTAGTCCGATATTGAAGCGAATCCAATGAATTCCCAGCGGAACCGATGCCAACAGAACCGATTTGACAAAAAGGAATCGATTCGAGATTAGTGATGTGCAGGGTGAATCAATCAACTTGCCAATAATGTTGAAACCATCTTTTACAAACCTCTTGTAATTCATCGCTCATTATATTCATATTTTAAATAAATTTCAATTATATTTGATGAGAGGATTGCCTAAAAAATTGCCTAACTCATTTTCGGTTATAAACGAAAAACGAAAAAACGAACTAGGTATCATCATAAGCTACAAACCCCCCAATATAAATAGGACGATATTTATTCTCTTGGTATTTAAGCCGAATGATTTCATTTAAATCTATTAAAGTGAAACATCAGTGTAATTTTAACGGAGATTTTAAAATGATCTAACTCCTTACTGAATTTAGTGTTACCTAAATTTCTTCGAATTTAATTTAAATTCTGATTAGCTTTGATGTAATTTTTATTCTATAAATGTAATATTTGACTCATAGCTCATAAAATATTATATTTATAGCAATTATCTGTGTTTTGTGTATTTATATTCATAATTATATCATTGAGTATTGATTTGCATTAAATTTTAGTTACATTTCGATTGAGTTTATGGACAGATAGTTTGTATTCTGTGGACGCCTTTCTCTTCCCACAGAATTTGATTGATTTTGTTTTGGAGAGCCTTTACTCAAACCTCTATTTTTAATATTCTGATGGATTGCGAAACCGATTTAGTCGTACAAAAAATGAGAAATAAGTGCAAACATTCGAAACATTGAACAAATTCTTTGATTATATCGTTTTTCATTTTTTAAAAAAACACTTGATATTCAAAAATTTTTCAAATGTGATTCAAATTTTTAAATAAATTTGTTTTAAAATTGAACATGGCTCAAATTATTTATAAATTATCTTTCATTTAATGTGAATCAGTGATAGAATACTTAAAAAGGTTATACAATTATTTTGCTTTTTTGTTAGAGTTTCGATTACAACAAATGAAGTAAAAGATGGCTTTCATTTGATCATCAGATCGATTGCCAGACTAATAGCTTCACTAATACTCACAAACGCGATCAGAATGTTTGAAAGCAATTTTTATTCGAGTTATTAATTTACCAAATTGAGTAAAGTAAAACGTATATTATTGCAGGATAACACAGTATCATATAGTGTATGTCAAATTTATGTTCGCTTACAATCAAATTTAAATCAAAAATCGAATTAACTTAAAATTTTAATATATTAAAGTTGTGTCCAAAATAACGAAAAGATTACACAAATTAAGCGCTGAATCTAAAAATTTCTTCAATAAATTCAAATTCAGTTTTAATAACTTAAAATAACTCAACTTGGATGTTGCAGTTTAGTCATTTGGGAACTCCACTTGCTTAAAAGTTTTGCCGCATTTTGTATGAATTAAAACATTGTTTTGGTTTTGGTCTAGGAGGTATTTTTCCTGGCTCGTCAGAAAAAACACAATGGGTACAAAGTCCCTTTGCACTTTTTCTGACTTTCCAAAATTTCGAGGAGGGGGTAGCTGCAGATAATTTTCCCAAAAATTTGCCTGGCGGCAGGGGGTATATTTTGCCACAAATCTAGAGGGTATTTGGGCTATACCTCCTACCCCACCCCTGGTTTATATCAGAGTTGCGCAAGGGGGTATTTGTCTCAAAATCAACTTAGATGACTTCTGTGACCACTAAATTGGTTTTTAAGCAAAAATTGTTTACTACCCATAAATTTGTTATCATGGTAAAATTTTGGAGCCTCCAAATCCTCAAATTTTTTCTTCAAAATTTACAGAAATCTTTGGTCCATTCTTTCATAGTCCAGAAAAATTGTCATTTTTTTGAGACAAAAGAAATACTGTAATCTAACCCAACCCTGGGTTATATGTTGTCATAATATGGAGTTTTCCTCAATTTGTTAAAACCAGAGATGAGCAAGGGGGTATATCCCAAATAGCCCCTAGTTTTTTGGCTCGAGGAGACCCCTTAGATTTGAGGCAAATCGACCCCCCCCCCGCCCCCGAGCGAGGTGGTAAATATTTGAGGTTTTTTAGCGAATTTTATGAGTTTTTGTCAAAATTGGATATTTAGAAAAAAGCTCACAGGGGGGTGAGTTTTTATACCCCCTATACCCCCTATACCCCCTAATTTTTTATGGACCTTGCCCATCCCTGGTTAAAACCATGTGTTCTATATATCAAACGAATATCTCATTTGAATGACTGTTTGGGATATAATTTATTTAATAAACATTTAAAATAAATATTAATTTGAGGACATCTCAAATGTTTATTTACTGTAATTAGAGAGTGTTTGCATAAATTATCCATGAACAACATTAATTTATATTTGGGGACCTAATTATAGTTCAAATTTGGTGAATGATCAAGCCTCAAATTCTTTTTATCTTTGATTTTTGATTGAAACAATAAGGTGATAATTGGAGTCTTTTCTTGTGGTTGAATAAGAATGAGAAATGTGGTACTATTGACTAGGTTATTGAGAAAATGCGGTGTATTTGTCATTAACTGTAATTATTGGTTTAGTTTCGCAGTTATTCTCTTTTATTCGATATAATTAGTGATCAGATCATTAATCCTTTTGTTACTCAAACAATGAGTCAAATGACAGACGAATCGCAAACTATTACACAATTGATGAACACATTTGAGATTCAAAAAAGATCCCGATTTTAGTGTCTTTTTGAGACTCTTTTGAAACTGAGATTTCAGACAATAGAAGAAAAGATATATTTTGTATGAGAGAGAGATAGAGAGCAAAACAGACAGTATTTAGAGTGGAGTGAAATGAGTCAATTTGTACAAGATTTATATGCACTTTGCGGTTACCAATGCTTCTATTTGTGCTGGTGGTAGTGCTGGTGGTGTGAATCACAAATGGAAGAAACCAAAGACGACAAAAGTACATCACAAATAAGTTAGTTGGATGTGTCGTCTCACTATTGGTATGCCTTCTAAATGGATGTTGCAGTGCCTGACACAGCATTTGACAAATATCCAAGTCTACTTTGGCTGTTTGGCGTGACACAACCAAATTAATGACTTATATTAATATATATTATATAATATTTCCATGACTTGAATTATAAAACAAGTATTCAGTGAACGAATCACTACTAATATCTATCGAATGAGAAATTGGTTTTCAATGAAAATCAAAACTCATTTTTAAATATATTACTCGAAAATGTCTTCTTTTACACAAAATAAATAAATTGTTACAAATGTAAGAGTTTTCATATATTTTGTATAAACTGAACGCTAATGTCTTAATAAGGGGTACGAAAAATCGATTCACTATAATGTCGTTTAATTTATTGCATTTTTCTATATTCTCTGTACAAAAAAGGGTCTGTAACTCAACCGAATGATATGTGTTTTTGTCAAATGTGTCCGATTGTGTCATTCTTTGAGTACTTGTTTTACATAATGAACTTTTAATTTGTAAATAATGAGCTTCAAAGCAAAAAAAGCGAATAAAATAGCGGTTGGCCTCACATTATGTAACATTTTGTCGCAACAAAAATGAATTTGAGGCATGTGTTGAGATGTGCTGCACAACAGTTCCCACTCATCTTAGCTGACAAGCATTCGTCCAAAAATCAACAAAACAAATAACAATTCACACTTTACACACCATTTTCCAAACCTTTACTTTCTTGAAATTTCTATTAAAAATTACCAATTTAAAATACACTGATTTTAAAGTCCAAATAAAAGTATTGTCAATTGTTAGAAAAGTTACATGATCAAAATTTCCTATTAGACTTGGATATTTAAATTTTAAAGCTTTTAAGTTTTTTGAGTGTCTGATTGTGACATGATGTTTTCTTTTAGTCAATACTATATCTAGTTTTATATTTTCAATACTTGTCTTTGAATATTTTGAATCATTTTTATATAAAACATTGATAGTTGTGCTTGTTCACATTAATATTCAAAGATGTAAAAAAGGAAAACCTTCTAAAGTGTGAGTCATGCGATTCTTATCCAATTCTGTATACAATTTTGAGGACATTTAGTTTAAAATATTTTCATAAGTTGTTAGTCTCGCGAATATATATATTATGATTGAAAACGATTTTATCGATTCGTTCTAAGCATTGATTATCTTTTTTAAAGATTAAAATATTCATTAAAAGTCGAATACAAATCTATATTAAATGAGAGACTATTTTTAGATCTAACCATTAGTTTTATTTTAATGATTGCAACAATTTTTACCTGAAAATTGATTTATCTTGTTAGCAATTTATAATCGAGTCACTAGTTTTAAATCGTTTTATTTTTTTTAATTACCTGTAAATTGGAACTTGATATGTTTTATGCAATGATATTCTTGAATAAGAAAATAATGTCAATTTGTCATCACATGAATGAATTCAAAAATTAGATAAAAAGTTTGAGAAAATATCCAAGTCACAAAAATTGAGTTGAGAATAACTCAGTTTATTTGGACCTCAGGCTTATTGATTAGTGAGAAAGAAGACCACATTTATTACTGTGTAGACAAACGGCAAAAGTTCACACAAAAAGGCTTTGAAGTAGGGTTGGCCCAAAAGAAACTTTCTAGAAATATTTCATGGTCAAAATGAAAATTTCTCCATCGAAATTTTTGAATAATTTTAAAAATATTGAAAAAACTAATTTTTTTAAATATAACAAAATAACGAGTTAAGTGAATTGAACAGATTTTTGTAATAATACAATATAGTGAAAATTCAAAGGGCCTCCCATTGTTTAAAAATTAATTACGTAAAATTATTCAGTGCATATAACGTAATTTTTAGCTAAATTAGGACAAATGTATTGTTTTTGTAAAATGGTAAAAAACGAAAAATAAATCTAAATTTTCGACAAAATGCAAAGTCATTGGTGTGAATATAATTTGTAATTATTGTAATTTTTTTGTTCAAATGTTCAAAAATATTACAAAATTATGAATACATTTAAAAAATTGTAAATCAATTACAAATTAATCATCATGTGAATGAAAGGTATGTATAATTTATGTAAATTTATATTTTTAAAAATGTCTTCATTGAGTTAGGTAAAAATCCTGAATACAAATACAATTATAGATGACCTAATGCCATCCGCGAGATCACAGGGAATAAATGGTCAACAAAACATCCAAAAATTTTAATGTGGGCCTCCCATGGGCTAAAATTTTAATGCGGATCTCCCATAGACTAAAAACTTTCTCTCTAATATTAATAATTTCTAGAAATATTTCCCCGAAAATAAATAATTTCTATTTTGGCCAACCCTGCTTTGAAGTCGAATGAAATGATTACGAATTCATGAATAATAATCACTAATTATAATATTTATTAACTGAAAATCACAAAAGGAATACTATTTATTCTCAAACTTTTTATTTCTTTGTTTTACAATTAATAGAAAATTTGATAAATTCTGCAGAAATATCAGAGAATTCATTAAAGAAAATAATCACAAAAGTCGACAATTGAGCGAACGATTGAATTGAAGATACGATTACACACACAATGAAACCCAAATAATTGATTGACTTTAAGGGACAACTAATTCAATGAAAAGAAGATAAGACTTCTTCAGATCATCTGTGAAATTATTTTTATTCGCTGTAATTTTGGTGAATAAATGACTCTTTTTTATTGCTTTTCGGAAATAAATTCTAATTATTAATTTATTTGGTTTCCATTTTCACAATATTCTCCCAATAATTGAAACAAATTTCATAACTTTTTAAAATAATAAAATTTCGTTTAAAAAATTATTATTATTATTATTATTTGTGAACATTTGAAGCTAATTATTTGTAAGCTGTGCTCAATTACTTTTATTTGTATTTTATCTTTTGTTTATTCTTTTTGTCAAACTTGCAATTTATTAAAGAATTTGAAGAAAAATGTTTTTAAAGTGAATCGAGTTCTTTGTGAATGAAAAACAATTTGGAGCTCACAGTTGAGACTGATTTCAAATTATTCCATATTTTCTCTTCTATTCTAATCGAAAACATTACAAAACACTCGGCATTAGGTTTTCATAGCTGAGAGAGACGTGATTTACTTGATTTGTAGTATTGTCTGCAATAATAGGGCAAAACTATTTGCAGTGAAGGCCAGGCTCAGTGGGATGGGTAGGATTTCATATTAAACCAAAGGTTTCGATTATACGTCGAGCACATAACGAATATTTTACGGATACATTCACTACAATTCAGTTCTGATTGAATTTTTATATAAAATCATAAAAATGATTGAAAGATAAAAAGAAAAATATATAATTTATTTGGTATATGACAATAATAAAACCTTGTTCAATTAGTTAGATAACTCTGAATTGAAGTTTTGAAATCTCGAGACCATTAATATACTGTCTATCCCTGCATTTTGAAGGCAGAACATGGTCTCAAATTTATTGCCGGTCACTAAGATTTGTATGTGTTTCCACTCGCAAAACAATGAATAAAACATAAAGAAAATTGGTTTTTCTTACCGTTGATTATAATCAATATGAACGCCAGTATTGATGTTTTATATAGTGTCCAGCTAAATCCTAACATTTTCCCTACTATTTCACAAATGATAAAAAGACGAACACATAATACCAATGAAAAACATCTTCTAATTGAAGTAATACTAAACTATTGAATTTCCATTCAATTCAAAGACAAAAAGTAATTTTCATCGAATGCACACATTTTTAATGAATATATAACATATTTGGTCTACTTGTGAGGGCTGTCCATTTCCAGCGAATTAATCCAATAAAATGCGGTATTCTTTGTATTTATTGGTTTTAAAGCGACAAAACCCAAACACAAATGCAATTCTTATTCAAAACGAAGCGATCATATCTTGGAAAAAGTTTCTTCTCTTTGCTTTCAACTCGTAATAAAATGCATGAATTCATGAGAGGAATGGTCTCAAAAGCATTGCTTTTTGCGATTGTTTTACTACACAATATTCGATGTTGTGTTTAATGGCATACTATCGCACACGAAGTTATTGCAAATACTCAAATGCAGACCAGAGTTTGAAATAACATACAAATAGATCGGCACAAATATCTTCACTAAGTTTTGTTCGTTTGGATTCAAACCTAACTGTGAGAAGACATGCGCTCATCTCAACTGTGAGCCATAGACGTGCAGATCACTGGTGCAATACATTTGTGCCAAAATAACTTTAATCTAATATTTTGCAAAAAGCGTCATCTCTTCATCTCTTTTTGTGATTTGGTGAAAACACTTTTTATATTTAAATAACTATTGAAATCAATTCAATTAATGAATCGAAAAAACGCTGAATGCGTTCAATTTTGAAGACTGTGAGCCTTAAAAGACTCTTCTCTGTAATGCCCTCACAATTAATCTCTTCCATCAAACTCTCTCTGGAGTTGAAAATATGTGAAATAGAAGTGCAATAAATTTAATTTCCTTCAATAACATGGAATTCGTATTCATTTTATTAGCACTTCGACTACGACTACACTCTTTTGACTTTCAATTAAATTTTGATTTTCGAGTTTAATTAAAATAAAAAACACTCTGCAAAAGGTGATTGCAATGCTTGACTTAGTCGCTGAATAAATGGCGTTTACAATCGCAAAATATATGCATTAGTCTATTGCCCAGAGCTGTGACTCTAACTAATTAATCAAATCAGACCCGCCTTTGTGTTTCACTGTTAGACATTGATATGAAGCGAGTGTCACATCTCGTTCTTTATCGCAGGTAAAGACATCACTTCTCCATTTAAAAGACCAAATTCTCTCTGAACAAAAAATTTCCATTCATTACAATCAATTTCGTTATAATTTTCTGCAACAAAATAACTTTATTCGTTTTAACAGGAGAGTGATACATTTTTCAAAATTTTATTGCTCCTTAGTTGATTGTAAATTTTGAACGTGAGGACTGTGAACATAATTTTTATAAAAGTAATATACAGTGAAAAAAGTCTATAATATACTTTTCGAGGAACCCTTCGACTTATGGGTTATGGGTTATGGATTAGGTTCATTTATTTTTTTAATAAATTCTTTTCTTTGTGGAGACCTTGAAATGAAAGTTTGAGTGCCTTTTAAAAGCTTATATCTTCTTAAAAATTGATAAAAACGACGCATTAATGGCTTAAATCACATAATTCAAAGTTTTATTACTAATAAATCATGTTAACTTATTTTTATCGATAATTACAAGTAAAATAAAATAATTTAAACCAATTGTTAAACTAGATACAAAATAAATATAAAATAAGATTTATCTTTCTTTTTAATAACATAGTATAAAATATTGGTCTATTTTTTGAAATGAAATTGCTCGAATAACATTCAATTTAAAACTAAACTGAATTCTTTCAACATTTGGTTTTTTAAATTTATAATCAAGGGTGCGAAAGGTCCTCGACCTTAGGGGTCCCTCAGATTAAAAATATTAGGGGGTATAGAAAAAATAGAAAGGGATACTAATGTAAAAAAAATTTACCAAGGTGAATCATATTTGGGGGTGTGCTCAAAACTAGGAGTATTTGGGCTATATACCCCATTTCACACATAATATAATAAAGTTTATTATCGAAAATTGAATTTATCAAGGTCAAAATATTAATGAAATTGGTTAACTACTCGATTCAATTTAATAGAGTTTAGATTTAATGTGAAACTCTTTTTACTCCATAAATGAGTATTTACTGAAAATAGAAGTGAAATACTAATGTATGGCTCGAATAGACTCGAAATTGAAAATAAATTCGATTGAATTTTAACGAATTTTTTTTATAAAAACTGAAATTCATTTGATTTGAAATAATGTGTATTTTAGAGTAGATTTGGCTTAAAATAGATTTAAGACAATAAAAAAGATTATGAGTTGCTATCGATTTTGAATGAGTGGCAAACGATTGTCGGTTTGATCAGCACTACTGATGGCAATGATTTATTAGAAATGAAGTACAACTAAACGGAAACGGTTTGAATGATTGATTGTGAGCTCTACTCAAACCCTCTCCCAGTTATTTCATTGATGTCAGTGAGGACTGAGTGACAAAGACATGAGCTCATAGTCACTGACAATGAGCCAACTCTTCTTCATTGTGTTGATCCGAGGCTTAGATTATAAAACAGTTTGATATTGGAATGAATGGATCGCACAATCGCTCTGATAGAAAGCAGGGATGCAAAGCCTAACCATTCTTTTGACTTTCCAAAATGTATATTATTTGTACAATCGATACAAATTCGTATAATCAAGTGCTACCCTTTCACTTGATCCAAATTTTTCATCAATCTTTACATTGATATTATTGTCGATCTTGGTAATTTCAATGTTGACTATTCGGTTGTTTTCTCATTTCTCAAATAAATTCAAAGTGTTTGTGAATTAAGTCTTTTTTTGGTAATAAAAGAATATTGAGATTTAATTCTCATTTATTTAATCCGAAATAAGTATTGAGAAGAATGTGAGTATCGGTTAGGGATGCCAAAATAGAAATAATCTCATTTTTGCGGGAAATATTTCTAGAAATATTTCTGGGAATATTTCTCAAAA
>JAQGCS010000954.1:0-16618 GCA_034702105.1 Fuscozetes fuscipes
TCGAGTATCAAATGGATTGACAAAAAAGTGATCCATTCACAATGTTATATCAGATAATTATGTGTATGTTTGCATGTTAATTTTTGACAAGAATTCTGGATTTATAAGATAATGTGATTGGATAAATATTAATAAGGCCAGATAGTAGTTGATTCGCTGACTCAGCACCGATTCGAACAATAGTTTAAATGAAATCACTTGTTATTAACGATCAAAATATGGTTTAATAACGAATTGTTTAAATTAAATCTGAAACAAAATAACAGTCAGTTTTATAAAGCATTCAATAAAACATATAAACGAAACTTCTGTGAAATGCATCGGATTTGCGACTAATTTAATAATAAATAAATTAATGATTATTTTCGCCGAAATATCGCCAAATGTATAACAGATTGAGATCTAGTTTTCCCTCAGTTTTCTTCTGCCGAAAAAGCCTTTGGGCTTATTTTTGAGGGGGTGCAATACTGTCAAATCACTCAAAATGAATTTCTTGCACTTTTGATCGCAGTGTTCAGTAATCTTGACGTCACTCTTTCGGTAATACAGTTTGTAGTAGTTTTGGAAAAGTTTGTCATCAGTTTCGAACCGATGAACCAACTCATGCCACCCGTCCGGTGTCATTGATGTCAAATTAAATGCTTTAATGGCTTTATATTCGTGAACCCATTTCGGACCCTTCTTTCCCCGATTAGCTTCAGTCAGATTGAAGTAATAGGTTTCGTGATCCACGAGATTAGCCTTAGAGTCCATATAATATAACCGATAGGACGGGTTGTTCTCTGTGAAAGGTGTGATGCTGGGCCCAATATATGCCAACCCAATTGGCACTTCCGGATAATATGGTGAATAAAGTAATCGGAACTCATCCCTATGAGTGTGACCATAATATTGAGCCAAAACTGTGCCTTGAAATCTGTCGATAATCCTTAAGAAGTTGTAGAGCCAGGCCTGAGTGCACTCTCTATTGTCAGGTGGGATGTGTCCAATTATGTGGACCTTATCGCCATCAGATTCCGCTTTGAAGAGCTCATCGCTCAGCCATTGAAGTTGATTGGCCGGATCCACAGGATTGTAAAGACTCCATGGGTTGAGTCGCGCACAATAATTGGTATTAATGCAAACGATTCTGAATCCAGATCGAGGTTTGACTGTATAATAGCCACCACTTCAAAGATAACAGTTTTAACATATTTTTAGAAAAACATTACAAATGATTACAATCTAAGGGTTTTGATGGCGTCTTTCGGCAGCCAATAATCCCATTCGTCGGCCACAGCGTTATAAAGCCATGAAATAGAGTTCTCTCCCTTGACTTCGGGCGGAGGGAAACTGTTGAATAAGACATTCATTTAAAGTAAAACTATTTCTCTAAGTAATGAAATTACGGAAAGAGGTAAAGATTCGTGACCTAAAGGAACGGTAGTTCTAAGAATTGGTTCAATCATTTTGTTGTAACATAAATTCCATTCAATCCGGAAGTTAACGAATCAAATAATAAAACAAATTCGAAAAAATGGGCGAAAGTTATAAAACACTTTCAACTTATTATCTGTTTATCGGTTTTAATCCTCTTCTTATCAAAAAATTAATTGAGTTATGAGCGGAAGTTTACACACAAATATAGACTAGATTAACCAAATTGAAACTTGTTAAACTCTTGAATTACTAAAAAAATACCCCAATTATGAGTTACTTTATAAAATATGTTTTAAAAGAAAATGAGCGGAAATCCGGTCACTAATTATCAATTCAATGATAGACTTCACAGCTTTTTGAGCTGATCATAAAGTTTTTAATCTAAAATCATTTTGAAGGTCAAGGTTTCCACAGTAATAGTTAAGGGAAAGGTAGGCACTGGTTCGTAGAATTATTGAAAATGTGTGCAATACCTGTTGACTGGAACTCCTTCGTGATTACCTATTACAGGATAGACCGGTACTCGAGTATATTGTTTCATCAGATTTGTGACTAATTTGACCTGCGACAGCACTTCATGTCGGCTAACATTCCAAATGTCATGCGGTGCTATATCACCCGTCCACATCCAGTACAAAGCCTTCAAATTAGAGACAAACAATTAAAACATTTATTGAGAATGTAATTTAATGGCGATTACATTGGGATGCGCTTCACTGATATGCTTGAGTGCATGTCTCAAAGTAGAGATAGGAGTGTCACAATTGCGGTAATCGCCCCAAATGCCAGCCGCCTTTTCAGGACTGGTAGCAATTCCATCTGAATTACGACAACATAAGGGTTCCCCGCAGTCGGCATTAGCTCCGGGCGTGTAATATGGGTCGACATGAAGATCTGTCACCTGAACTACTTTGGAATAGGACTTTAATTTAGAGCTGTCCTCTTCTATAATATCCTCTTCTTCATCGTCTTGGCGTTTGTCGGCCATATTGTGTGGTTCGGGTAAAGATATGGTCCAATTGAGGTTTTTGGTGGTTTTTCGGGCGCAGTCCATCCCAAATATGACTCCACACATCTCTCCTCTTCTGAGCGTAGTATGAGTGCGAATATAATCGAGATCGTCCTAAATAATTGATGACATACTTATGAGATAACACTTCACTTTCACCTGAACTTCAAACTCATTACAAACACTTGAGATCTGAATCTTTGAATCACTTATGACTCTGTTTGCGATCTAATGATCTAATGGTCTGTTTCTGTACAACAATTATGATCCCAATCAGGAAATATGTATTAATGACCCAAAACTTTGAACTGCATTTGGAGTCGACTTAATTGCATCTCTAATTGTAAACCTTATTTCGTGACTCAATTGACAAACAAACAAATATTAATAATTAATTTGAATTCTAGGACTGACCCAAACGCCAAATGATCGCAAGAAAGACATAATTCAGTTGAAAATTATTTCCTCAATGAATGAGAACTAATTTATTTTCTCATCATTTGAATCAAATATTTGGCGATAAGATTGCTTTCAAAGGCAACGAATGAATATTTTAAGCATTTAATGTGAAAAATATCAGATCTTTTTTGAATATCAATGTCTAAATCTGAATAATTCAAAATCTTCCCCATTTTTAAACCATAAACGTGGGCAAGGTCATAAATTGAAATTATTCAAGTTATCCTAGGGTGATTTAATTCTAGCAAGTTTTAAACCGGTCCTATTTATATCGTATGACATTCCAAAATATTTTCTTAAATAAGTCTTAAAATAAGTTAATTTCTTTTATTTTTCATCGAAAGGAAAATCAATAAATTGCCCGAAAGTTAACCCAATTTCGATTCAAAAGAGACTATAAGTTATTGTTTAGGGCTTTGCGGCTATTTTTAAATCTTGTTATTCGAGAAAATATGCATTAAAATAAAAATCAATTTTTCACAAGAATTTCCTTACTTTAAATGATTCGACAATTCCTGAACAAACTCTCGGCGATTGTAATCTAAATGAAGTACAGACTGTATTGACAGCAACGGTCATCATCTCCTTCGAGTATATCGAACTGAGGAAGAGTCCGGCCACTGCATTGCACGCCAGACAAGAGGCGCGGGAGGATATTCCGTCTCTCATTTGTAGACTCAGCTGCAAAAAAAGTTTGACAAAAAAATTAGTAATTTTTTACAAAAATATTTTCTTTATATTCAGATTATTAGAACACTTATAGAATATAATTAGGAAAACATTTATAGAACACGAGTTACAGATTAAAACTTATTTTTCAAACAAATAATAATAAATATTATTGAAATGTCAGAAATGTTTCAAGCTATGTTTTTCTTTATTTAACCACTAAACTCGTTATGAAATTCCTGTTTCATTATTTCCTCAATTATTTGACAATTATATGATTCAAATGTATAAACTATTTATTAATTCATCATTTAATACATCGTTTAATAACTATATTCAAAGACGACTAATGAAACCAAAAATGCATTTAACCTCAAATCTATTTGGTTTTATGTCAAATCCAAATAAATGAACGAGCAACTAAAATAGCCAATTCACTGTTTACCATGCTTACTATATTAAGAAAAGATGGGTACACCAGGAATAGCATAAAAATCTTGTTTTGAATCTATTTTGGAAAAAGACTTATAACTCACTTCAGTAAAGTTAACCGATTTAAGCATTCGCGACAATATATTGATGAGAAAAAAGCCCCGGGTTTTGGTCGATAATGTGCTGGGATTTTGTGAGTTGATGTCATGCATTATGTGCTCCATTGAGTTGGGATTCGCTTTTGTTTCGGTTTTCGATTTGATGCTATCACTGGTCTGGAAGTTCTCTTTTGCGAATTCACGAGAACTGCGATCAGTGATCATTTGGGTGATCATTGCCCTCAGAAATGGGAAGCGTCGAGGTCCTTCGCCCGGACCTTTGCCCGAACTATAAACAATACTAAACTGACAGTCCGTTTGTCTTATGACATGAGTGGCACAGAATAACAAACATAAAGAAACAAATTTAAATGATATGTAACTAAATATAGACATTATTATAAACGGTTGACTACTTTTGGCATCTGATTTGAAGAGAGCAGAAATATATGTTATAATCACTTCTTTCACATATCAATAATCAAGAGATGATTAAAGGCTTTTCATTAAAAACATCTAACGATTTGTGGAATATTTGGCGAAAACTTATGCAAGAAATCAAACAATAATAACATTCAGAGACAGAAATGCAATTTTCAGTCGCATGTAAACAGAGTTTCAAATAATTATTAATTTATTTATTTTTGATATCAGCGGAACAAATGACCCATTTCTCAGTTTTTCAGTCTGTGCTCGAAGTTGGAGCTCAAGAAAGAGAGAGTGAGAGAGAAATCTATGACTACTGACTGACTCTCGACTGAATTAATCGAAAACTTGCGTATATGAGTTGATCCAAATCCATTTGAAATTGCACTTTAAATGATACTTTAAGAGCAAATTGGCCCTCATGATTGGTGATACCTGTGATGGCGTTTGACGTATGCGTTTGGCTCCAACCCATTCTTAAATGTTTTCTAGTTTTACCTAAAATTATAATTCGAGTCTCAATTCGTTTGAATTATTCGCAAAAATGTTAGTAAACGAGAAATTAATTTTAGGCAAAACTAGTAAAACATATGAGCAATGGGTTGGAGCCAAATGCATACGTCAAACGCCAGCAAAGGTATCACCAATCATAGGCGCCTTTTTGCCCTTAAAGTATCATTCTAAAATAGAATTTCTCATTGATCCAGATCAGTGCAGTTCGTACTTCCTATAGATTGCAATCAACACGAGTTTGTTCAGGAATTGTCCATTCATTCAGAGTAAGGAAATTCTTCTGAAAATCAATTTTTATTCATTGAATATTTTCTCGAATAACAAGATTTAAAAATAGCCGCAAAGCCCTAAACAATAACTTATAGTCTCTTTTGAGTCGAAATTGGGTTAACTTTCGGGCAATTTATTGATTTTCCTTTCGATGAAAAATAAAAGAAATTAATTTATTTTAAGACTCATTTAAGCAAATGTTTTGGAATGTCATAAGATATAAATAGGGCACAGGTAATTGGCAAGGCTCAAACGAATCACAAACATTTAGCTTGAATCATTTCTATTTATGACCTTTCCTCACATTTATCTCTGATGTTGAACCAAAAGTGGTATTATTCTCATTAAGACATTGATATTCAGTAAATATTTTGTTTTTTCATAAATTAGTTTTAATATGAATTTGTTTGCCTTTGAAATGAGTTTTAATTTCCAATATTTTAATATCCATTCAATAAATTAGTATTTATTGAGGAAATGCACAAAATTTACAAATGCTTGCAATCAGTGAATTATGAAGTTCTGTGAACCTCTTTCTTAACTATTGTGTCCATAAATGTTAACATTAGTACACGTCTTGTAAATACTATGCACTCAATTTGAGCTCAACTTTATATAACTTTGCGATCAGTGTTTACCGAAAGAGTGAAGCGAACCAAGTGGTGATCAAATGTGCAAATATTCACTCAATTGGTGGTAGAGTTGAGCCATAATGTATGGGACTGTATGGCACCCCTTCAACAATTAGCTCAAAGGCTTTTCGGCTAAAGAAAAACCAGATCTCATCCAATCTGTTGTTACATTTGCCAGCATTTGGACAAAAATAATCATTAATTTATTTATCTCTTCTTCTAAATAACATTTAGTATTTTGAACTCAGAATCAAAATAACTTCTAAACAGAAAGTGTTTCAAAATATTGAAAACTCATTGAATTCTCATTAAAATCAATTATAAATTTCTTTGAACTCAACTATCACATCAAAATCAGCGAAATTAGATTACCTTGCATTACATTTCTGGTTCTGTCAGAGCAGGATTTGCTTTCACATTTTTAGTTTGATTTAGCACTTGAGGATGTTCAATCTGAAATGACCTTGTACATCTCATTTCTTAGATATTTTCTTTCGTTTGCAAATCAGACCTCAGTTTATACAAATTTATTATTGAATTTGAAACAAAAAACAAAAACAAATGAACGCCAATCATATAAAAAGGTTCATTTGAAAGAGTGGTCTAATCATTATAGTCCTTACAGTGCTTACAGTGCACACATTGTAAGCGCCCGTCCGGTCATTCCCTCCAAACATAAAAAGGCGCTCAAAACTCAATTGAAAAACACGTGAAAAACATATGATTCAATGTTTACAGTTTATGCAGTGATTCATATGCCTCCCATCTATTGACTGCTTTGACTCAACTCTCTTGAAAGGGTTCAAAACGCGTGCCTCCAGTCATGGCAACAGTGGCCACAATAGTAGAGCCCAATAGAGGGCAGGCATTTCCGACTAAGCATTCATTTTGCGCTCTCATTACATATTGGAGACAACATTGTTGTCATTTTATGTTTCACTAATTTTAACGGTTTTTAATTGTATTTAATTTTCATTTTTAAACAAGAGTTGAATTTATTTTGTTTTTATTGTTTACACCGAAAGACAATTGATTTTAAGGACATTTAGCGGTAAGTATTGCCATAATATTGCCATCATTTGGTTTGAAATTCGGTCAAATTTGATTACAATTTGATTAATGATTTATTATTTGGTTTTATTTTAAGACACATAAACAATGGCGACATTCACTCAAATGAGAGATGAGATGAAGACGTGTCCATACAATCCTTTGCATAAAGTGTCCGCCCGTCGTCTTCAGGCGCATATCGTGAAGTGCTCGCGAGTAAGCCTTCATTTAAGCCATTCTTTTATTTATATTTGTGTCTGCGATTAGAATCCTGCTAATCCCATTCTGGTTGACTGTCCTTTCAATGCACTGCACAAACTTCCGCCGGAAGACCTGCAGCAACACATTCTTCTTTGCAAAGACAGTCGACAAGTGATCCGTGAAATCGGTATTTCACTTATTTTCAAAACCAATGAATCAATTTTTAAACAAATTTGTTTCAAATCAGGTGAATCGCGGAACAGACCCGCAACCATTAAACCAATTGTAAACCGGGGGGAAATTCCCGCCTCTTCTGATGACTGGGACGAAGAGGTGGATCAGGATGCTAAGTGCTATGTCGTTCCTGGGCTCATCTTAGATGATGTGGACGATGGCAACGAAAAGAAGTTCCAAATTTTATCAAACATTCAGATACAACGCTTACAACCGGCCGAACGAAAGAAGTACTACAGGGAATTGGCGGAAAGGGCTAAAGCAAAGGAATTGCCTGAAATGAAATCAGAAATAAGGTATATATTTGTGATTATCTATAAAATAAGACATTCACTGATTTTCTAAATCAGAATCAAAGAGGAGATCGAAAAGCCTTCCACATCGAGTCGACCTCAATCTGCTGTCATTTGGGAAGAGGATCACCCAAACAATGTGAGAAACCCCACTACTATACCATTTAAGACCAAAATGACTGGAATCGGGCGGGGAAGTACTCCAATGGGTAATCGAAATGGAATTCGACAAATTGGTTCCTCACCTCTCAATGAGACCCCCGTTAAACGTGAGCGCGAAGAGGGCTCTCATTTTTATGCCAAACGTTTCTCACCTGACATGCAATAAGACACTCATCTCAGACCCATTTTAATGCAATTCAGACTTTTGTCTCTTTATTTACTTTTACTTTCATTTGCATCGAATATATTATTATTAGACATATTTTTACCAAACATTTCAATCGCTTTATATTTCAAATTAGTTTTTATTTTTAATGAACTTCTTTCTGACTCTACAATGATTTAAATCAATTAAATCTTTTAAGACTAAATCCAAAACATTTATTTGGAAATAAATTCAAATTATTTGTTCGATGAATGGTTTTAATGTCAATAATTTGACTGAAAGACAAAATAAATCATATTTCGAATGCTTTTTATTTTTCATTGAAAATAAATTTAAATAATTACTCGCATTTAAAGTCGAGTTTTTTTTAATAATAACTAAATCTTTTGACAATTTTATTAAACAAATTCTCTTATAATGAATGCAAATATTAAATCGAAAACAATTGTGATTTAAATGTTAGGCCTCCAAGTCGTGTACAAAAAGCATAGCGCCTCTGCCCAGATCGCACTCTTCAAAGGTTGGCGCCTCCGAAGGGTTCATACACTCAATGGTGTTGTCGTCTTTGAAGGCGAAGTCTTCTGGTTGTGGCGGTTTTGCGGGTAGATCTCGTGGCGGGAAATTGGTTCGGATTTGGAAGTTTAGCGGCGATTGTTTGTTGCAAAACACGAAATAATATAAATATCTTATGGACTGACTCTTCAGAAATCGCCGCTCGAGTCGAGTGCCGTTCGGAAGTTTGATCACAAGTTTGGTTGCATTCGGATCTGTGGGTTCCGGTTCTGTTGGAATTTCATGAACCAAAGTGTCGCGCATTTGAAGTAATCTGTCTTTCCTTCGGCTCTCTTCGAGTTCTTTCTCTTTCTTAGCCTTTTCTTCGGCTTCTTTTTTATTCTTTTCTTCCAATTTTTTGCGTTCCTTCTCCTGATCTGCTCTTAAAGACTGGGCGAAGGCCTCGTCCTGTTGTTTACGAAGCATTTGATTCATATTCCTCTCCTGTCGTTCCAATCGAGCGGCTCTTAGGCCGGATTCGTTATCTTCTATACTAAGCTTCAATTCAGTTAAAAGAGTCTCAATGGGTGTCTTTCCTTCGAACTTTCGGACGACAACCATTCGGTTCTGTTTGACAACAATAAGCGCCAAATAAGGGTAAGTGCTTTCTCGCAACTGTTGCGACACTCGATAGCCGTCTGAAGAAGTGACGGATGAGCTCCAAAATAGAAGATTGTTTTCAATGAGAAAATCGATAAATCTTTGACTTATAATAACTGTTCGACAAAACTGTTCGGTGTCTTCGTGTTGTTCGCAGTGGAGGTAAACCAACAAAAACTTGAGGTCACGTTTGGCCTCATCTAAGGCCTGGCTATACGATCCCCGATAGAAGAACGGATGAGTTGTCCCGTAAAGGGATTCAAATCTGCTTATAAATTGATTTCGTTCTTCTTCTGAGTCAACTGTGTCTACAAAATAGATATCTGGTATGAAAAATGGAGTTTCGGGGCT
Source organism: Fuscozetes fuscipes (assembly GCA_034702105.1). Lineage (NCBI taxonomy): Eukaryota > Metazoa > Arthropoda > Arachnida > Sarcoptiformes > Ceratozetidae > Fuscozetes > Fuscozetes fuscipes. Next base: position 9,537 of record JAQGCS010000954.1, read on the forward strand.
CAGGTTATAAATGGGACTAATGTGAGGCAACTCTTCATCTGTTATATCAATATCAGAGTTGTTATAGTATTGAGAATTCGCCAAACTTTCAGAACTATTGAATCCATCGATGGATTCGTCGTCAGAATGTCTTTGACGGGACTCAACACTCGACTCATTAATGACTGACTCAAAACTGGTATCACAAGAACTGGTGTTCGAATCACTGGTCATAAAGTCTGAAGTATTGTCGCTGTCACTCATTTTTACACACAATTAGTGATAATTTGAAATAAAATTTAAATAAATTATAAAAACAAAACTTAACAAAAATGAAATCAAATGTCGACTAATTTTGACGACTCATCTGATTATTAGTCAGAATCCAATCAAATGATTGCAAGAAATATGAAACCAAATCACAAATGTCTTGATTTTTGAGAAACAATAACTGGAATTGAATCGACTGAATGTCAATCAAATGAAAAATAGTTAGAAATCGGAACAAAAAACACGTTATTCTCGTAATGTTTTGAATCAACTTTTGATGCAATGCTTACGAAACAAATAAAGCACACAATGTGTCAAACATTACGCAAATAGCGTTCTATGTATTCACGCATTCAATTACCACAATTACAAACCCTTCAAACAAAATCAATCAAATTATTAAATACTGTTTAAGGCCTTAATTACAAAATATTGAGTTCAAAATGAATGAACTCCAAAACCAAAAGCAAGAAATTTTCATAAACCTGTGACTCATAGCAAGAACTCAAACGTAATTATGAGGTGAAAACCCAACTGAAGGCAAATTGAATGTTGAAAAGGAAACCTCTGAATATAAGATAACAAATCATATCATAGTTAGTCACTTGTCTTCCAATTGATAACAACTAGTCATTCAATTTATGTGCACCTCGCTAATAAACAAGTCATTTTATTTTTTCTAGCAAACTCTTTTGAGTCATAAAATCTTGCAAATGTTACTTTTGACGAGAATTTAATATGTTTAGTTCATTGCCAGCATATGATAATTTAGACCAATCACAATTCTGCTCTAATGTCTGCCTCGTTATTATGTTTAGAGAACAGGTGACAAAATACAAATAAAAGCGCCGAACAAAGACTCAAATCTTATTCAAATAATTGAGAAAATGGGAGCCGAGTCTAAAATGTGAGGCATTTAAATCCGAGTAATTTGATTAAAATTTTAGATTATTTTATACACATTTGAAATAACGAAAAAATTTCATAATTTCTATTTTTATCGTCTTTTTAAACCCATTTTTAGGACAAATACATACCGGAAGAGAGCACTCAATTCAATGTTTGCAACACTTTTTGAAGAAAATAATCCAACAAATTATCAAATTAAAGATAAAATCCAATAAAATAAAAGATCAAAACAACTAATATTTTGACTCTAATATCAAATTGAGTTCTAACCAAAAATCGAAGAAAATTCCAAAAGTTATCGAAAAACAATTTTGTCTTCAAATCTGAAACTTCAGTAAAAAACTAATGAAATTAAAAACTTTTTGTAAAATTAGAAGCGATTCGTCAAAAATCAGTCGAAACTATTGACACAAAACAAGTTTTGAATGAAACCCATTGAAAATACTTTAAATAAAATTTAAAACTATTACACAAATAAAAACACTCTTAAGATATAAAAATCACATTAATTTTGCGGATTTTTGGCCAAATCTCAAACAATTAAAAAAATGATTAAAACCTTATTATATAAGTCTTTTTAACTGAAAACAAGAATTGAACAAAAAGTCATCAAATTCTTGATTAATATATAATTTGTTGACCTCTTGAATGATAAGAACTTTTAGATTAGATATGAATTGAAATATGAGACTATCGACTAATATATGGGGAAAAGGAAACATTGATTTAGAGATGACTTACTTCTAATCTGATCGGTTCTGATGAGAGATAAGGCGAAGCGAACGATCGAAAGCAAAGTGTCGTAAATAAAAGCGAATGGAAGTGATATGAGACGTGTTGTGAACGACCAGATACTCAGTCGGGTCTCAGCTCTTCTGTACTCAACGTTATTATTATTATTATTGATATTATTATTGTTATTATTATTGGTTTGATTTGCGGACAAACTGTTGTCAACAGAATTGTTTTGCGAACTCTGGCCAACTGTTCGGTGTCTCAGATCAGGTGAACTATTAGCTGAAGAGCCGGGAATATTATTGTCTATACTTCCGTCTAAAGTCAAACGAACGGCAATCTTATCGTCAATTAAAACAAAGTAAACAATCAATAAATCGATGAACTTATCGATTGGCACAGAATTACCTCAAAGTCCCAATTGTTTTGCTCAAGAATTTGTTTGCATCGGTCCAAGTCTTCGATACCCGTCAAGTCCTGTCATTAACACAATTAGTCACAAATATATTCAAACAAATCATTAAATTAAACAAAATGTCATTTTTAATCAAATGAGTCATTGAATCGATTGATTGCAAAAAACTGTTTAACTAAACAATTATTTGAGTTATGAATACATTAAAGGTATTCAAAATTGAAATATAATAACAGAATGAAGACAACGAACGGAGTGATGTCAGACCTGAAACTGTAGTACTTTTTCCGTCTGATCCGAAGTTAGTTCAAAATGATCGCTGTGTTCGTCCATCTTATGAATTGACGATCACTTGTGTTGCTATGACTGAGCACTTACTCAATAGACAACTGAGTGACGCACTCATCACAAAAATGCATCCAATGCTGAGCACACTCTCCACAGTAAACCCGTCACTCGTTTCACAGCTTATTCTCCAATTGATTCCTGTATTGAATGTGAGCTTAAATGTTAACTTGTGTTGACTCCTTTCAATCCAATACTTCGGACAACTTTGAGCTCTAATCTATCGAATCAAATAAAATGCTCGTGACCACTTCAGCCAATTCCAAATTTCTTAACATATGTTTTCATTGCTTTCTTACTTAATTTAATTTAGTTCTTGCATTCAAAAAAAATCAATTTAACCAAGAGTATAATTCCCTTTATTAAGTAAAAATTGTTTCAATAAATTTATATAAATAAACATTATTAAAGAACTATTTTTCTCCGAAAATTTAAAACTCAAAGATTCATCATCTACAAATAATCCTTTATTACGGTTGCATTAAAGTCAGATATTAATGGTCTAAAAATGTATTCACCATGCAATTGATAATTGAATTTTCCATAATTTTTAATGCGATAAAAAAGTTTTTAATGCACGATCCCTCAGTTATGATGCAATTCATCAAATATAGTAAAAAGGGCTTAACTTAATGTTTGTTTACACATATAATGATGTGATTTAATGTTAGAGTTAGTCTATTATTGCAAACTTTACTTTCCATTTGTTTTTGTTTCAAACATTTCAAAGAAGTGATAGAAAAATGTTGAAAACAAATACAAAACATTTGATTAAAAGACGATTAAATTTGAATCACGAATGCAATCGATTTGTAAGTAATGATAAGGATATCAATCGATTAAAAGATGAGTTGAAAGCTGGTCCACAATTGTCTCACTTCATCGCAGGAGTAGTCAAAAGAGACGACAATTGGAGTGATTACAGCGGAAAACTCAAACGACAGACTGGTGATAATGAACGGTATGTTAACATATGTGCTCACTCCTATTTAATCCAAATGTTTATTTCCAGCCTTCGTCTGCCGCCATGGCTTAAGAGGGAGATTCCAATCGGATATAATTATCACCGATTAAAAGAGTCGTTGAGATCTTTGAATTTGAATACGGTTTGCATTCAAACTGTTTTTATTTTCCAAATTTGATTGTTTGTGCGGAACAGGTATGTGAAGAGGCAAAGTGTCCAAATATCGGCGAGTGTTGGGGCGGAGGGAAGCACTCAACAGCCACCGCCACCATTATGTTGATGGGCGACACGTGTACTCGTGGCTGTCGGTTCTGTTCAGTTAAAACATCGAAAAACCCGCCCCCTCCTGACCCAAGTGAACCAGAAAATACTGCCAAAGCCATTACAGAATGGGGTTTAGATTATGTAGTTCTCACTTCTGTGGACAGGGATGACCTCAAAGATGGCGGTTCTAATCATTTCGCACAAACAGTCCGACAATTAAAGCGAATAAACCCAACGATTTGTGTCGAGTGTTTGACCCCTGACTTCAGAGGTGACGAAAAGGCTATCGAGACTGTGGCCACTTCTGGTCTCGACGTTTATGCGCATAACATTGAAGCGGTGGAAGAGTATCAACGCTTCGTTCGCGACCCGAGGGCTAACTTCAAGCAATCAATAGATGTCTTAAAATACGCCAAATCTATAACCAAACAAATTAATAACGAATCTGTTATCACAAAGACTTCGATTATGTTAGGCTTTGGAGAGACTGACGATCAGATTATTAGAACTATGGATCAGTTGAGGGCAGCAGATGTCGATTGCGTCACATTAGGACAGTATATGCAGCCGACAAAAAGACATCTCAAAGTGGTTGAATATGTCACTCCAGACAAGTATAAGCAATGGCAAGAATATGGAAACAAATTAGGTTTTATGTATACAGCGAGCGGTCCTCTCGTCAGGTCTTCATATAAAGCGGGAGAGTTTTTCATCAAAAACATTTTGGATAAACGAATGCGAGAAATGCAAAACGAAAAGCAATTATAGTATTTTTGAGGTAATATATGCTTTTATTTATTTTAAAATGTGTGACCGATGGCTACCGTTCCTCATGACTTCAATAGTAAAGAAGTTCGTGATTTTGTGCCGTCGAATAGCAATTGTGAGTTATATTCACTCCGAATACATATTAAACAATAAATGTTTGATTCATTCAAACGTTTATTTGTTTTCAGTCGTATTATTCGGATTTTGCGAATTCACACATTTCTTCTAACAATCTATTAAACAGACATTCATTTTATTTTTAAATTTCAGGTCTAATTGAACCGTCTATTAGTTAATTGAAATGAACTGTTATTTGATGTGTGATTTGTTAACAAATTTTATTCTTTGTTTTCATTAATTGTAATAAAAGTAATTCATTTGTATTCGCGATAATTGAAGCAATTATTTTGATTTAAAACAAGTTTAATGAAATGCAATGATTTGTTGTCATTATCGCAAATAAATCATTGAAATAGATTTGATAACCTATTATCTAATGCCAAATATGTAGTGTTGCGCGTAATGCAAATTATTGGGAAAGTTTTGTCAAATATTTTGATTGACTCAATTACTTCATGAAATATACAAAATGAAATACATAGTTTCATTTCATAGCCACCGTTTCATTTTCTTTTTTAATCACTCTTGAAAATGTGGCATCTTAAAGCTCGAACACCATTTTTGTCAATCAAACTTGACTTATGTCCAATTTAGGATAATTTTAATTAAATTACAGTCGAACCTGAATATAATCCTCGGCTTGATTCATAGAAATTCAGGTATTATAACGAGATAGGGATCATAGTAAGGTCACTTTAACATTATTTTCAATCAAAGTGAATTGAGCAATACAGGGACTATAACCAGGGAAGAATTATAAAGAGGGGGATTATAGCCAAGTTTGACTGTAACTTCATTTAACCAAATTTATCATAAGTTTAAACACAATATAAGGACTTCTGGCCACCACCTTATCCCCTTTACCAAATATACCATGAAAAAATATTATCGGTTAATAAATTTATCATACAGATAAGTCACTAAGAGTTCTCTTAATTGATTGAACCACCAAGTAGGCCATACTCAAACTTCCATTTTCAGATTCTCATTGAAAATACCAATTGCATCTAAGGAATTATAGCTTAATTAATCTAGTTTACCTATAACATCTTGATTATTTTTATAACTAGATGAGAAATGGAAAAATCAATGATTGTGTTGTATCTGTTAAGAGTTGGGCAAAAAAAGAATCCATGAGATTATTCTTTAAATAAACACGAATACAATTTTTTTTAATGTAATTTCAGATCAAATATGAGGCGATGGAAAAATGGTCGCATTTTATCGAAGCTCAACAACAGCTACTGTTTTATTTTAAACTTATTCAAATTATTATTATAAGCCGTTAACTCAATTTTACTGAACTATTTTATAGTTTGCCCTGTCTTGTCTATCAAAAATGTAAGGAAAAGAATGGAATTCAGATAAAACGAAGGGCATTTCCAACTGATTCTTGACCTAATTTTGAACAATTGGATCAAATATTTAGTTTTTGATTAATTTTTGATCAAAGAAATTAATGTATGCGTACAGCAGGGATGCCCAAGGGGGGTATGGGTCTTACCCCCCTAGAATTGTAAATTTTGGCTTTACCCCCCACCTAGAATTTTTCGAAAATTTAACATTACAGGTATACCCCCGTACAGACACCTAATAATAGTGTTTACAATCCTTGTAAGTCGTATTATATCATAATTGTCAACAAAGTCTATTTACTATAATTTAGACATACACGTACAAGTACTCTTTAAAATAATTAGTTAACTATTAGTTAACTTGTTATCATTATATATTCTTATGAATAAAACAGTAATACAGATATCCAGTGGTTATCAAAAAATAAAAAAGGTTCCATCTTAGTGTTTTGAGAAAAATCAAGTTTAATGATTTAACCATAAACAAAGTAAAACAAGGATATTTTAGGCACATTGGAACATGACATGCCTTTCCTCAAGTAATTCACTTCCAACATTTTTTTTACAAAATATCAAAATTAAAAGTCTTTATATTTTGTTTATGATCATCTATAACACAGGGGTGGGGAGAGGGGGTATAGCCCAAATACCCCCTAGTTTTGTTCTCGAGGACAAATTTGAAGCAAATCGGACCCCTGCCTGCAAAATTTAGGTTTTTAACGAGGCAAATGAGAACTTCCCGAGGGAAGCGAGGAGGCAAATTTTTCGCAAAGCCAGAAAAATACCCCCTATACTCCCTGACTTTTTGATCCGAGGGATCCCCTGAGGTCGACCAGTCCGCACCCCTGCTATAACATTAAATTTACTTTCTAGAAGTCTACTTTATGGGGATATGCCTTGGAGAGGGATTGGGTAACAAGATTGATCAATAATGGACGTGAAACGTCCATTTTTAATG
>JAQGCS010000955.1:0-16618 GCA_034702105.1 Fuscozetes fuscipes
TGCTAACTCTATGGAGTACCAATGCATTGGTACTCGCCATAGACTTTGCATTAGTTTTTAATTAAATTTTTAATTTTTCAAAAATTAAGTGGGCGGGCTAATGGGCGGAGCTCGTTTCAATCAGGTCTGTATACTACTGATATACATTGTATAATAGTGGATAATTTATGCCAATTTTATGCATTTGAATAATTCAAATGAAATAAATACAAATATACTAGCTAAAAATCCAATGACAAGCATCTTAAAACAATAAGCAATACTGCTTAATGTTACAAATATAATTTCCGGGTTATTATCTTGGAATAGGTATGCGTCTTGCCATTGACTTCTATTTTCGCTCAATTTAGAATAATGAATTCTAGTAAGTTTATGCGTATAGATTCCCGATGTAAACACATTCCTGAAACTTAAAATTGATGACAAGGTAAACTTTAAAACGGAAAATTGATTTTACGGCTTACTTACAGCAAAATTAATTTTAATTTTAGTTTTTTATCCAAGTTTTTATTGATTGGAAATCCAACTTGGTAGTTTATGTCGAGCACAAACCCTTGTGCTAGCCCCAGGTTGTTGTACATTTTTCTAATTGCTGCATTAATAAAGCCATTGACTATAAGAACATTTCTCTTTCCAAATAAATATTTTACAATTTCACCACTTAATATTATTTTAGGTCGAACAGGTTTGAGGACCTTGATGAAATCTGGTTTATTCTGAAAAATAAGCATGAATATTATAAATTGCTAATTTCATATTATTTACCTTCTTTATAAATGAGAGAGCATATTTATTATCCATCATAAAAATAGTATAATTTTTACTTAAAACTTCATCTATGTTCTTTATCAAATTAGGTTTTCTTATTGCAATCATTGAGGTAAATTTATTTTGAAAAAGTAAAACTAGTATAATTGTTGAAAATGACCATGATGCGAATAATAATCGTGACTTGCTTTCCTTCAAATTTGTTCCTTGCCAAAATATCAAGCCTAAATATTTCAGCCATATTTTATTGAAAAAAATTGATCTATCAACAAATTTTTCAAATAAACAAATGATAGCATAAGAAACAAGAATAAGTATCCAGATCCAACATTGAAAAACGGCCAAGATATTGTTTTCATATTCAATCGATGGAGAATAAAGAATAGTAAGGAATTTTGAAACACAAAGAAATGGGAATTCCATGATTTCATTGCGAAGAACATCATTAACAAATGGATTTATGTGAAAATCAATTAGCTAGTACAAATTTTAGATTAATTTATATATTTGAAATTCGATTCATACATTATTGTTAAACAAACCAACAGTCCCAGTATAGGTATCATTTTTTAGCCGAGTGCCTCCATTTCCACTAGTTTTGCGCCAGAAAGTTCTATTTAATTCAATTAAAACATGTCAGAACATATAATAAAATATTATCATGATAATTCACTTGAATTTCAGATATTTTTTCAAAATTCCAGCAATTGGTACACTTGGGCCACACAAATGTACATGTGTAATATTAAGATGGCGTATCTTTATATGTTAAGACTTTGAGTGTCAACTAATCTAGTCATAATTGATTTACCTTGTATTTTGGAACTCCCACAATCAACTCTTTGGTATCTCTTCGAGCCCCATATAAAAAATCACCCTTCTTCAAAATCTCACATAATTCTGTGTTCGAGACCATTATATAAGATATAAAAATATAGAAAATTAAATCTATTTTTATAAAAATTGATTTCATTTATTTTACACAATAAGATAAAACACTTCCAGAATGAGACAAGAATGTGTTTGGGTAAATTAAAATATTATTTTTAACTGAATTCACTCATTTATAAATAATAATGTTTTAAATTCAAAACATAAATCATCAATGCAAAATGCGTTATATTATAAATGAATAATATTATAAGAAATTTAATTAATAAAATTGATAAAATCTAGTACAATTTGTTTTTTATTATTAATATAGTAAATAAATATAATATTAATGATTGAAATATTATTGCTTGTGTATATTTTATTCAGGTATGCCCAAGCTTTTCGACTCTAGGGGGTCTAGGGGGTAGTTTTCCAAAATTTTTCTAGCAAGGGGAAATTTGGCCTAAGCGCCTTTGGCTTAAACTATATTTTACAAATGATTTAGGCTATGATTAAATATAACTATTTAAGCTGATCCAGGTAAAGTTGAAAAATTGGAATATCCAACAATTATGCAAAAAATAAGACATTCAACTGTTTTATAGATATTTGAGTTTTATTGATATTTGAGAAAGTGTAATGAGTCATTGCTAATGACATCAAACGATCTTGCTTAAACATCAGGGAACGAGTTTATTATATTTATCACTGGTATCACAAAAGATTTTGATCTTCTCTGATTCTTTCTCTTTTTTGGTGGTGAGCCTGGGCAATTAAAGTAAAATCAATTGATTAAACAAAATGGTTAAATGCACAAAATTTAACCTAGTTTAGTGCACTTATCAGAGCCTTCAGTGTAATCTGAACAGTACAAATCGTGTATGTTTCCAGCAAAGTTGTTAATCAAGTTTGCAAGTGTTTTTATGTGAGAATGTTTGCACTTGTTCAAATTCTTTATTGGAATTCCTGCCATACACTTGGAGAGTTTATAAAATTCGCTTGGGAAAAATATAAACTTATTTTATAAGTCTGTAATTTAAATATTTTTGAAAAGAAATCACCAGCATAAAAGTGGAAACTTCTTCTTATTATCCGGCTCGTTTAGAATGCCAAGTTGTGAATCATTGAGCTTATCTTGACAAGATTGAAACTATTAGATATTATGTGTGTTGTACATGAAACATTTAGGATTATTTAGAAAATTACCTCTTGTTTTCCTTGATTGCCACATGGAAAGGCATCAATAAACTTGCTCGTCGCTTCTGAGCTTTTATCACATAATTGTTTAAAATGAATCTTGGCAGCAATTAGGTATAACCTGACCATTTGTTTGGAATGACCTTTCAAACATTGAGAGCTAAACGCTTCGCATTGTTTGATATATTTTGTAGATTGACTGCAATTAGAAATGAAATTCAATAATTGTTCAAGATTCTTATTCACCCACATGCAATAGTGTTTTAATTCCTCTCCTTTATCTTCGGGGAATCGTCGGCCAGAATCACCCAGGGTGATAAGTTTGGCAATATTTGAGTCCAACCTCTTAAGACCTGTACTACATTTCTGTCCCGAAACGCAAACACTTAGAATTGCAAATAAAATAATTATTTCACAGATTGTGTTCATTGCGAGCAATACTACGTTTATTTGGAAAATCCTTTTTTGGAAATAACCAGTTTTAATGCGTGAGAGAGAGAGAGAGAGAGAGAGAGAGAGAGAGAGAGAGAGAGAGAGAGAGAGAGAACTTGTCTTGCCAATGTCTGACGTTTCGTTTTAAATTAAGCAATAGTTTCAAGAATCTAATGGCTTTATTTATGACAAAAGAGAAAACTCCTTATTTATAAAATAAAATCCATTGAGAATTTCCGTTTAAGTAGAAGAGATGTATTAATGTGTTATGGTTAAATTAATTTAATTTTAAATAATTGAATTCAATTTAAAATATTTTATATAACTAAGATTTATTGTTGGCCAATTATTTGTTCAAATTGCCTTGAAAATTTTATATAATATAAAAATGAATTGACATTTTTAAACATTTTCAATATAATTAAAACTGTAACTAAAATATATATTTACGAAATAAAATTCATTTAAATTTTAATAAAATAAAAACATAATGTTTAATTATCAGGGAATGAATTTATAACATTTATCAATGGTATGGCAAAAGACTTGGTTCTTTTTTGTTTTTTTCTTTTTCCTGGCGGTGAACCTGGTTAATGCAATTGTAAATATAACTTTTATAATATGAGTCATTGATAAATTTTCACCTAGTTTAATGCAGTTATCCGAGCCACTAGTATATCCAGAACAGTATAAATCTACTATGTTTCCAAAAAACCCAATCATGAAATTAGCAAGCCTCTTTGTTTTAGAAGAATTACATTTATTCGCTTTCTTTACTGTCTTTTCTTCAATACATTTGGATAACTTGTAAAATACACTTTTGAAAAATTGAACTTGCTTTAATAAACATTTTCATTTAAAATAACCTACCAGCATAAATATGGACTCTTGATTTTATCATCCGGCTCGTTTAGAACCCCAAGAACCGAATCAATGTGATTGTCAAGACAAGTTTGGACCTAAAGTAGAAGGTTTATAAATTAATATACCATTAAAGATCAACTTTAGATCTAACCTCTAATTTAGCTTGATTGGCACACGGAAATGCCTGGATAAGTTTTGTCATTTCTACTGTGTCTTTAGTACATAATTGTTTAAGATTATTCTTGGCGGAGAAAATGAATAAACCAAACTTATGTCTCACATGGCCTATAAAGCATCTAGCATTGAAGGATTCAATCCGTTTGAGATATTTTCCAGATTGTCTAGTCCAAAAGATATACAAAATTAGGAAGGGTGACTAAACTTAAATATTTTAATTGTATTATTATCAAGGGCTAAATAGAGCTTGAGCAACCCCTTAGATTTGATGTTAAGCGGATGCCTACACATTTTGGGGAATTTATCCCCCACTACCAGCCCTCGAAATTTTGGAGGGACAGAAAAATAGAAAAGAGGACACAATTATGACCTCACGGGACAGGATTACACACTGCCTAAGTGGGACTTAACGCTGCATAGTCGGGATCTAATATACACTTTAAGGGACTAAATGGTGAATTTAACTGTAATAAATTAAACATTGAATTAATTTAATGTAACAAGGGTCAAGTTAAACATTTTCAAATAAATTATATTAGTTGCCAGTGATGGCCAAGCCTCTCAGACACTATCTCGATCTCAGGGGGTATAGGAAAGGGTATTTTTCAGGCGAAAGGTCAAAAAGTGCAAAGCTCGAGTCAGTAAAATAAAAATTTGCCGGAAGGGATCTCAAAATTCAGGAGGTATTTGGATATACCAGTTTTGGCCATCACTGATTAGTTACGAAGATGAAATACAATATACAGATTTGTTTGCACTCACACACAGTATTCACTCAATTGTTTTCCTTTGCTTTCTGGGAAACTTCTACTGCAATTACCGAATGTAATGAGCTTGGCAATATTTAAGTCAAACTTCCTTAGGCCTGAACCACATTTTTGTCCAAAAATGCACTCAAATAGAATAACGATCATTAAAATAATGATATAAATCAGACATTTTTTTATTTTCATTTCAAATGTAAATAAATTTTTAAAATGTAATTATTGTAATTGAACAAGCTTCAATATATGAGTATATTACTAATACATCGGATGTGCCTTTTTTGGAGACAGCAATAAATTTATGTTTGCCTTTAAAGACAAATAAAAGAGGGGTTCGAGCACTTTTCCTAGAATCCTTATAATGATGAAAATTTTTGAAATTGTATTAAAATGGCAAGGAACAAAGTTGAGGATAGATAAATAAAGGATGTTGAGGCATCATGGCTCTTTTCTGCATTCATAATGCTTTATTTATTTCAAATTTACTCCAAACTCAGGATTTGATGATAAACAGAATTTAATTATGAATGTACTTGTCCTTATTTGTCAAAATAAATACAGATAAACAAATATTTACCGGAAACAATTGCCTTTTTTAATAAATTGTTTACTCAATTTACTCTAACTTTTTAAATTAATAAATAGATTATTTTCTCTGCTTCAATATGTTCAGCAAAGCCATGTTAAGATTGTTGTTAGTATTCCGATTTAATTTTATTTTGTGTGAACTCATTTTCCAAGATCACTTCGATGAAATCGATTCAAATAAATGGAATGTTATAGCTGGAAAGGCAAGATGTAAAGGTAAAAAGAAACTTGATGGTATAAACCTATTTTTATTTTCTAATAATAATTATATTTCTATTAGAACATGAATTTGAATTTCCAGGAAATAATCAACCAAGTTGTAATACAAACAATGAAGTCAATTTAAGAGCAACATGGGGAAAACTTGTAATTACCGCAAGGGAGGAAGATTATTTCAACAAGCAATTCACAACAGCTACTATAATATCCAATGATACTTTTGCACTTATCCCAGGTGATTCCAGTTTATTATTCAGGGTAAAAGCATCACTTCCAATCGTCAAAGGATTTATTCCAAGAATTTATTTATCGAACGGATTTCAATCTATCAACATTTTGAACTATAACGATTATCTTTGGAGAGGTCTCATTAGAAGAACTAAAATAAGTAAATTAATCAAGAATATAAATCTTACTGAATTCCAGGATTACGAAATGATATTCGATAAGAGTGTTTTTATCTGGAACATAAATGGAAAAGAATTTATCAGAAAGAAAATTAATGAAACAAGACCTTCTATGGATGCGAATAACTTTTCATATGATGACCAGGGAAAATTTCGTTTACTTATAACTGTTAATATAGCCAAGAACATTTTCGATTTGGAAAAAGGGAGTATAAGCGATGAAATCGAAGAAACTACGAAAAGGGAAGATGTGTTTGATAGTGAAGATTATGAGCTTGATCAAACTTGTAAAACATTTATTATTGACTATATTAAGGTTTATAATTATAGCCAAGTTCATTTTACCCCAATTGAATATGAAGACGACGAAAAGGCTTCCGAAATATGCACTGAAATCAATGATTTGAGTCATGAGAGTTATATTAAATTCGTTCCTAATAGAGAATTGGATCTGGTACTAAATGAAGAATTTAATGATACAAGCTTAGATGAAAACACGTGGGTGAATATAGGTAGCGATGATAAATGTCAAGGTAATATGACATAATTTTTTATAAGGCTCATTTAATTTGACACTAATAATGCAAACTTTTTTATAAGATTCAATTTATAATAGATTGTAATAATTTGCATTTGCTAATTAATTTCAGATTCGCCAGGGAATGAAACGAAAAGCTGTGAGCCCCCGGGTAATCAAAATATTGAAGTCAGTGATGGAAAACTCAAATTGTTTCTTAAGAATGAGAATTATCTTAAATATAACTTTACTGGCGCTTCAATTTCTTCAAGACATTTTTACAAGAATGCTCGTATAGAAATTCGAGCAAAATTGGCAAATGGCCTTGGTTACGTGTCTGAAATATCTATGAAAACATATGAGAAAGGCAATGTTAATGGATATGTTTATATATTTCATCGCAATGGTTGCGATAGATGTATATTTTCTGGGTATAAAATGACCCAAGTTCATCCTAGGGGAGTTTCTTATGAGGGAACAGAGATTGATTTCAAGACTTACCACACGTTTGGAATAGAATGGAGTGAATCATATATTCAATGGTTTATTGATGACCAGGTTGTATACCAAGTTAATCGAATTTATGACAACATGGGTAGATTAACAAGCTCAGATCATGTTGGAGAATGGTACCTACCATTTGAACACGAATTTAACCTACAACTCCGTATTGGGATTAACCGAAGGTTTACCAGATATGTAAGAAATGGTACTTCACATGTGCTCGAAATTGATTCAGTAAAGGTGTATGGTGAAATTATAATGGTAGAAATTGATATAAATGTTAAACAACAAGGGAAAGTAGACACAAAAATGTTACCAATCATAATAGCAATTAGTTTGGTTATGGCAGTAATGACTGTACTCCTCATTATTTTATTTGTTCTATGGAAAAAGCAAAAGAAAAGAAATGAGCATGCACAAAATGCTGAGATGTATGATGACATCGAAGATATTGATGATGTTTATGATGACACACAAATTGAGGATGGTATATATGCAGAGTATCAATATCAATATGTGCTCAAACCTCAGGAGTATGAAACCCCATACGCTGTCCCTAATAAATATCAGTTGAATAAGCAAGAAAGCGGGAACCTATATGCTGTACCCAATAAATATAAATTGAATAAACAAGATAATGGAAACCTATATGCTGTACCCAGTGAATATTACGTCAGATTCCAGAATTATGATGGATATCTTAAAATGACCAAAAACGACGATGAAGTGAATAACCATACACCAAACAGTTATATGGTAATGAATAGGAAAACGTGAAGGGTGGATTTAATTTGAATATGAAATAATCATTTACAAATTATTATGAATAAGAATATATTATTTATGTTCTAATTGTATTCAAGTTCTTAAAATATATTGTAATCTACCAAGAGCACTATGAAATGTTAGCTGAATGAATATTTTTAAAAATAATAAAATTTTATTTTTTGATTGCTCTTGCATAAATCTTATTAATGTTTCTGAAAACATTTACATTAATCGACATTTTAATTGATGGAATATAATTGATATTAAAGAATATTATCTTATTTTTTATAATTAAACATATTTTCCAAATAACATCTGAAAGCATGAGAACCGAGAATCCAAACCATAGACTCACAGAACTGGCGACGAATAATACAAATTCGACGAAATCTAATTTCGATAAATACCGATAAACCAGGTCAGGTGTTCTTGGAGGTTTGGCACAGATGTAGGGATTGATTATTAATGATCCATAAGGTTTCAATTGCATGTTATAGTACTCGGAATAACACTCTCTATTTGTTTCACAAATTTGTTTGCATTCGTCTCCAATTATTTTGTCTAAACTATAGTTCTTGGTCAAATCACTAAAAGAATTATGCATTTTTAAATCACTTTTCACTTCAGTGAAATAACTGCTCATCCATTTACCAGGATTATGAACTGAAAGTCTATCAAATTGACACTGACTTATACAGCTCTGTCTGGATGTGTAGTTCCCATTCATAGAGTTCTTGCATTTTGTTTCGTACGGTTCTGGCAGTAAATTGATCTTGATTCTCTCATACTGAAGATAATGAGTAATAGCTCCTCTATATTTGTATTTCTTAACTTCCATCTTTTCATATGTGTGTGCGTTCTCTCCTGGGATGTACTGTCAAATACAGGTCAGCATTGAAATTGATTCTGAAGTAAAACAAAGACTGGACGTAGTCTTGGAATATGAAGTGATTGGTTATCTCATATCTATCATTAGTTTCGTTGCCGTATTGGGAAAACATAGTGAAACATACTCTGAAATAAAAATATTTTCTATATTTTATTTAATTCACCTTGAAATTTTAATTTACAGTCATTTCCTATTAAGAGCAAGTATTATTTGTGGCAACTTATCAGTTGTATCAACAACCTTAAGTTCCCTAAAGCTAACCAAACTAACTGACAATTTATGTGGGCTAGCTATTTATATCAATCAAATAAATTTTTTTGTTGCCCTTGGCTGTAAGTGACTGTAAACTTTTTTATAAACTAGAACAAAAACACAACCAGTACATATAATAATCAATTGATGTTCGAACTCGAGTAATGTCTTCACAGCTGACATAAGTGGCCCAGATATAATTGGGAAGCACACCCTTAGGTTGAGCCACTCCACACTCGTTGAATAATTGTCGAAACTCATACATGGCTTCGAACTGTTCTCTTAGAGTCAAATTAACCATGAAATCAGTCACTCTATCATACGTTTCATTTATGTCTTGCATAATACCAATTCGATCTAGGTATTCTGATTTCAGTGCATATCGTTTATCCAAACAGAAGGTAAAGGCCGGCAAAGATATCTGAGACGGGTTCTCATAACTGACAAAAGTTGTCGTTTTATATGAAAAATAAATGTTACAAATGTCTAGAATTTGATACAAGCAAATGCTTAGACAGAATAAGAGAAACACGTTTTGATATAATTGTTTTAAAGTAAATGTAATTTTTAAATTGATCATTTCTATGTCACAATAAAATTGAAATGTAATCTAAAGCAAGTACACTTTTTTATTTCTTTGTGTAAAGTACTGGGCCTAAAAATTCATTTAATATTTTCTAGTTAATAAATAATATTCAAGTTTTTAATCTTTTATATTAGAAATAAATCGACTAGACAAATATTTGTTTACACAATATTTTATTAAATAATCAAGGAAAATATTATTCTCTTAGACAAATATGTTCTCAATCGAGTATAATTGAACACCATGACTCAAAATCGGGAAAAACTTGGTAATATTTATATTGAAACGGTTCTGCGACCACTTCTAGGAATGAAATGCGATAATCGTTTCGAAAAGACTTTATTAGAAAATGTTCGGTAAAAATGGTTTACTTTAGAATTTAAACTAAAATCAAACGAAAAGCGAATGAAGTTAAGGATCAGAAGACTGTCAAACAACTCGAGTAACTACTCATTAATTACTAACAAATTGTGCGAAAGTTTGTCTCTTTTATAGACTTTGATACACTTTGAGTCGATTTATAGAGTATTGTCGAAAAGAGCGCGGGATTTGAGTTCTTTAGTCGAGAGTAACGAAAGGGTTTGAGGCTATAGTTTGAAGAATGAACTTATTTTTGATAATTAAACACAATTTCCAAATGACATCCGATAGTATCAGAATAGAGAACCCAAACCATAGATTCACAGAACTGGCGACGAATAATACAAATTCAATGAAATCTAATAGTCATTCATTCGGTACATTATTTGAAAAAGATTATTAATTTCTTAACAAGTGAAAATCTAACATTTATTTATTTTATGTTACTTAAGTTACATTGATGTCATCAGTAAAATTTCATTCTCAAATATTAAGCTAGTTGTTTCGAAAGAGATAATTTATCATTCAATCTGAAAGTGTCACTCTGGAAATATTATTTGCTCCAGGTTAAATTTTACAGCAAGTGCGTTCTAACTTTATAAAACGTATGATTAGACATGATAATTTAATAATAGATTATTTCAATGCATATCCCAATTATTAATTAAATTTATGTCTCAATAAATATATGTCCAAAAACAGATTTATTCAGCAATGAATGTAAGACAAAGAAGCTTGGTAAAGCCTGCTATGTCGTATGTTATCAAATAAGCAGTGGCGGGGAGAAATGTGACATAGATTTTATTTTGTAATTGTCCTTGTATAAAAATTATTAATATTGTGCTTGTTATACATTCTAAATGATTGCATAATATTTAGATTATATACAATTAACTTATTTTTGATAATTAAACACATTTTCAAAATGACATCCGATAGCATCAGAATAGAGAACCCAAACCATAGACTCAAAGAACTCGCAACGAATAATACAAATTGAATGAAATCCAATTTCGATAAATAATGATAAACCAGGTCAGGTCTTTTGGGAGCGATCACATATATAGTGTGATCGATTACAGAACGTCCAAAAGGTTTGAGCCCTACCTTATAGTACTCGGAATAACACTCACTATTTGTTCCACAAATTTGTTTGCATTCGTCGCCAATTATTTTTTCTAAACTGTAGTTTTTGGTCGAATCGCTGAAAGAGTTACACATTTTTACATCACTTTTCTCTTCAGTGAAAAAGCTTCCCATCCATTTACCAGGATTGTTTTCGGATAGCTTCTTGAGCTGACACTGACTTATACAGCTTTGTCTCGAATTCTAAATTCCTTTGAGATAATCCTTACATTTTGTTTCATAAGGTTCGGGAAGTAAATAGACCTTGATTCTCTCATATTCAAAGTAATGGCTCATAACTCTCTGATAAGTGTACTTGTTTAAATCCAGTTTATGGTAGGAGTATATTCTTTCATTTCTTGGATGAACAGACATGTAGAGTTCAGCAGGAAAATTTATGGTGATAAGAAACAAAATTTCGAAATAATCTTGGTATATAAAGTGATTGGTTATCTCATATCTATCATTAGATTCATTGTCGTATTGGGAAAACAAAGTGAAACATACCCTGAAATGAATATTTTTGTTTTCAGTGTAATTTATCAGATATAGTGAATTATATTAAAAATTCATTATTTTCTATATATTGTACCAAAATATTATTTGTATAATCAAGCAGATCATACCTGAAATAATCGATTGATGTTCGAACGGGTGTCACGTCTTCACAGTCAACATATGAATTGGCGAACATATAATTGTTAGGCACACCCTCTGGTTGGACCACTCCACACTCATTGAACACTTGTCGAAACTCATACATGGCTTCGAACTGTTCCTTCAAAGTCATATTAGCCATGAAATCACTTACTCTGTTGTTTATAATAATTTTATCAAGGTAATAGGATTTCAGAAAATATCTTTTATCCAACAGAAAGTAATGGCCGGCAAAGAAATCTGAGACGGGTTCTCATAACTTACAAAAGTTGTCGTCTTATATGAGAAATAAATGTCACAAATGTCTAGAATTTGATACAAGCAAATACTTAAACAGAATAAGAAAAACACACAATTAAATATTTTTTTAAAAATCCATATACTAAGCAATTTGGTCATTTTTAATTTAGACTTTTCCAATTTCTCTCTTAAATATTATCCAGTTGAAAGTGTACTTTCGAAATGAATGGTATTTATAGATATTAGTTCATTTTCTCATATTCTAGAGTACATGAAAAAATTAATTATATTAGATTTAATATCACAAAATTTATTTTAATCATTTACTGAGTCATACACTCTGTTGAATTAAATGTCTTGGAATACCTTAATAATTTATAGATTGAGTTAATTACAATAGCAGGTGTGGCTAAGGAAAAATCGAATTATCCCCCTAGAGTTCAAAATTTGGCATTATTCACCCTAGAATTTTTCAATTTAACATTACGGGCATACGGGTTATTATTGAAGATAATCAAGTAAAATTGAACGCTCTTTCCTAAAATCTAAGGTCACGCCATTGAAATAAAACTCTCACTTCAATGATAATGTGAAACTAAAAATTATATTATTATTGTTCTTACATAAATATTATTGTTAGACATTCTTAATTGCATTACATTTAGATTATAGACAATGAACTTATTTTTGATAATTAAGCACATTTTTCCAAATGACATCCAATAGCATCAGAATAGAAAACCCAAATCATAGACTCAAAGAACTGGCGACGAATAATACAAATTCGACGAAATCTAATTTCGATAAATACCTATAAACCAGATCAGGTGTTCTTGGAGGTAATAATTGAATGAAATCCAATTTCAATAAATAACGATAAGCCAGGTCACGTCTTTAGGGAGCCATCACATATGTATAGTGTGATCGATTACAGAACATCCAAAAGGTTTGAGCTCTACCTTATAGTACTCGGAATAACACTCACTATTTGTTAAACAAATTTGTTTGCATTCGTCGCCAATTATTCTGTTATAATCCCTAAACTTCTCTGAACCAAGCTGAGGATTGTATCGAGGTTTAACTGTACGAGCTCTACTAATGACAAGTTATTCTAATGAATTTTTATTCGAATTTCAAAAAGATGTTCATCTACATTTATTTTTCCGTATTAATACAAATCGATTTTTTTAATATACTAAATTGAATTTTTCTATTAGTTTTCACTTAACCTAGTCACAAACTGTGGGTATATTTTGATTTAATGATAATTTTTTATTGATTTTTCCATTTAATATCTTTTGATTTAAATATGTCCTGGCAAAATTAAAATAACATTCATTAGTTTACATGCAAACAGTTTATATAATTTAACTTCATCATTATTTTGGCAACCTTACACTAGATTCAATTTAATAAACATCTTTTCTATTCGTTTCCGTAATTGAATTCCTCGATCTGCTTTCTCTTATTTACTAATTGTGGGTATATTTTGATTGAATGATAGACTCTTTTATTTATGATTACATTTAATATCTTTTGATTGAAATATATTTTGGTTTTGTTGACAACGAATTCGCAAAAAATCGCAAATATGTCCGAAAGCATAATAAAAGAGAATCCGAACCACAAACTGATAGAACTGCCTATAAATAGGATGTATTCCTCGAAATATATGTGTGGGCTCTGAGTGTAGGTCAGGTCGGGTATAATGGGAGGGAATATTGGAATGAAAATCATATCCAACTTAAAAAGGAATGCCTTGAACTCAAAGTGATAGAACTCGGAATGGCATTCAGTATTCGTTCCACAAATTCGTTTGCATTGATCTCCAATTTCAAAATCAAGAGTCAGATTATTATGAAATGCTTCATGGGTATGCATAAATCTGAGCGAGCTCGAATTATCGTCAGTCAAATAATGTCCAGGCCAAAAGTCAGGCCATGCTTTCCTTAACGCCTTTACTCTACATTTGTTGACACAATCATTGAGTGAAATGTATTCTTTAAAAACAACACAATTCGTCTCATAGGGCGCGGGTAGAGAGTAAACAGTAGTCTTATGGTATTGGAGGTAATGACCCATTGTATCAGTTATGTTATAAACAAGGAACTGGCTTCTAAAAAAATTTTTAACCATCTCTTTTCTTGGATGGACTGCTAAATAAAGTGAGGGAACCATTCGGTTGATCATAATGTACACCATATCCACCATAAAGTCTTTGAAACCGGTGTCATTGATAATTTCGTATTTGTCATCAGGTTCGTTTTCCAATTGTGAAAAGAGTGTGAAGCAAGTCCTATTTTGAATAAACAATTTGCGTATAATAGAGTAATAATCTAGCCTGTTAAATTTGAAATGGGTTGAAAAACTATAGTTTTATCCATTAAGTTTGATTTTTATACTCAACAACTATGGTACTTAATAAAGTAACTTTCAAGGGTCAATCTACGTGAATTGCATACAGGTTTAAGAACAAGCTCAATCAATTCATTCATATATGATTTTAAAATTAGCCAAAATTTCCCTTCTTATCATCGATGATAATAATGATATTTAATACCTGTTCACATCAATAGACATTCTGATAGGAGTTATATCTTCACATCTCACGTAATAACCATATGAGTAGTTGTAGTTCGGTATAGACGTGAAAGCCTTCGGTGCCATTACTCCACAACTATTGAATACTTGTTCGAAGTCCTGCAGAACATCGAACTGTTCCCTAACCGTCAAATTCGAGAGATATTCTTCGATCGCATTGTCAATTGTTTTGTTATGTTGGTCAATTTTAATTTGATTCAAATATTCCTCCTTGAGTATATTTTTTTTATCGGTACAGAGAGTAATGGCCGGCAATGATATGAGGGTCAGGTCTTCGTATTTGATTAAAGTCGTCGTTTTGTATGAGAAATATATTTCACTGATTCTTATAATTTGATACAAACACGAAGAGAGACATAAAATGCTGAAAAAATAACGAAACCTTTTGTCGAATATCGAGGTCTTTAGCAACACATCCATTTTTTAGAAGAATTGTTATGAAGTAAAGAATCGATTTTATTCGCTCTTATTATTACATTTTCTATTATGTTAAACAAATAATTTTGAATAAACTTATTGACCAAGGATAAACTTGTTTGTTTATTTAAGAATAAAATAGACAACATAATTTAATTTAGTATTACTAAGGCTAAGGTTTCCATATTATTGGAGTTTAGTTTGGAATTTAATCTTAATTTAGTGTAAATGTAATTAAATTTACAAAAAATTGGACTTAAAATAAATGTAAACAAAAGTACATTTTTCGCGGAATTAAATTTTAAATAAAAGTGAGCGATATATATATATATACTAGTTTGAAGTTTTATTGTTTTGATTAATTCAGGGCCAAGGTCAATGGGTCTAGGGATAATTTATTAAAAATTTTTCATAATGACAGAATATATTTCAATAATTCTTAAAATTTGATGTATACAAAGAGAGATACATAATCTAGTTAGATCTGAACATCTCTGAATTTTATAAAAAAAAACTCACAAGGATTCCTGCAATTGAAATATAGTGAAACCTAATTATAATCAATCCAGGGATGCAGAGACTCCTCAAGCTTAGGGTTGTGGATCCCTCATCCAAAAAATTAAATGGGTATCTTGCTGACTCCTTAGAAAAATGCAAAAAGGGAAGCAAGGTAAAAAAAATTCCGTTGTGCCAGAGGGTATCCAATTGGACTCAAATTCAGTGTCTGCTCGAGAACAAAAACTAAAGGGTATTTGAGATCCTTTATCCGCACCCCTGAATCACTCTCATTAATAATCCTTTCAAGTATTTTAAACTAAAGGTCATAGATATTGTTTTGAGAGGTTTTCTGAATATCGGTTTTTTGTGGATTCAAATCACTTGATAAGATAAGTTTTGAGGAAGTAAAATCAAGCATGTTCAATATCAGATTATTCCACAAATATAGTAAACTGAAATAAATACAGTTTAAACTATAATTATAATTATAATTTTATCATGTTAATCATAGTTTTATCAATGTACATCATGTTAAAATTACATAATGTACATAGTAAACTAATATATTTTTGATAATTAGCAGCTTCTAATCTTGTTTGTATGTTACAAGAGCATGCATATGGTCAAATATTACTTGACCTTACTCTTTCTTTATGAGTTATCTGACAAAACTTCTAATCATTGATTACTATTAAGAATCAGGGATGCCCAAAGGGGGTATGGGTCTTACACCCCCTAGAATTTTGAAAAATGTAACATTACAGGTATACCCCCCCCCTCGTCGCCGAGCGAGGCTTACGTCTCTTTGTGTTTTCCGCGGAGCGAAGCTAGGCGGCATATTTTTTCGGTTTTTTTGGCGGGAAATTCAAAAAACTATCCCCCTAGACCCCCCCCTAGAGCCGAAGAGCTTGGGCA
>JAQGCS010000956.1:0-16615 GCA_034702105.1 Fuscozetes fuscipes
CCCGGCGAGTCAGAAAAATACACCCCCTATACCTCCCTGATTTTTTGGTCCGAGGGACCCCCCCCCCCCCTGAGGTCGGGTACCTTCCGCACCCCTGGTTTCAAACCATATATGAGACAAAACTGCATTCAATAAAATTTTTATTTTTATCTCGTTTTTAATTATGCGAAGTCACTATTTCAGGCCTAAACCCAAATCTGTTTTCTGGTTCTTCTCATTCTCTGATTTATGAAAACAAATTGCTCTAAATTTGTTTGAGTAAAGAATTTTGAGACTTTGCATAAATAATACATTCTGTGTAAAGTTATTGCAATATATATCATATTTCGATTTCACTATTAATTTGCTTAATTAGTATTAATTGACTCAATTTTTTAGTCTCTCTGAGATAAGTCTGAAAATGTGAGCAATTAATATATTTGAAGGTCGCTTTTTAAACAAAATTAAAATGATGAAAATTTAATGTTCTTTTGGAGGAAATGATAAAATTCATCTAGTTTTATACTAATATGCATAACATAATCATTTTGTTATAAATGGATTCTCGTTTAATCTGATCTGACAAATAATAGTTTACATAAAAGTGTTTACAATTTTTATTCAT
Source organism: Fuscozetes fuscipes (assembly GCA_034702105.1). Lineage (NCBI taxonomy): Eukaryota > Metazoa > Arthropoda > Arachnida > Sarcoptiformes > Ceratozetidae > Fuscozetes > Fuscozetes fuscipes. The sequence goes on from JAQGCS010000956.1 coordinate 605, forward strand.
AGTTATTACACTATTAATAATAATATTTAATTAGTGAAGTGAAAGTCAAAATTTAAGTTATTATAAAAATATTTAATTTTCTGATCCAAAGCTTTTCAAATATTTTTAGATGAATTTGTTTCCTAAGGTTTTTAGACTCAATTGATTAACGAAAAAAGACTGGATAACCACGAATTCAATCTTTTTTCGTTGAATCGGTTTTCAATTCTCATTCATCTCAAAACATGATAAAAAGTGATGTCTTTTATGCATTTAAAGCAAAAATTCGACTCATTTCAAACAAAGTGTCCTTTTATTAGTTCACTATTCAAATGAATTCAGTGTTTGCCCTCTCTTTCACTAATTCATTTGAAGAGAATGTTGGCTCTGAACATATTAACATGGCCATCAGCGCACCCATCCTTTGAAAGATTCCCTTCTTGTGTTAAAACTTTAGTTCATTTGTGAGTAAATTTTGTGACGGAACAGAAGACGACTCTTATTCCAAATGATGTCTGTTTCCATTTGGGCCATCATTTCCTCGGTATGAGTCAATCTTGAGATTTGTTAGATTCTGTTCTTAACCCTCGATTAGATTTGTAGTTTTACTTCTGTGCCAAGTCTATTTAATTTGCTATATAAAGCCAGTCTTACAAGCCAGGCCTTAAAAAAATCTCAAGAATACTCTTATCGATTATCGACCCTATAATTAGACCATACATCGGCAGCGATCGCACAAACGATCGCAATATTTCAACATATTATATTCAAAGCAATTTGAGCATGATGAGATTGAATTCAAAATTCAAAAACAAAGTAACCAAACATTGTGAGAAGGGATAGATTTTATTAAAATAGTTTGAGTTTTGATTTGTTTGTAAACAATTAATATCAAGTTTGAATGATAAGTCAAAAGTTTATCTAGCAAACTTGAAATTGTTCATAAACGACAAGGTTTTTTTAGCATGCAAATTGTTCCCTAACTCGATCGATGCCGATGTTTGAATTAGACTGATAAACTTAACTTTTGAACTTGTAATCTTTAGTCCAGCGATTTTTTAATTGGAGGTAAGTGTGAGTTTCATGAGATTTCCGCTGTGAGGAACGAGAGGAGTTTGAGCGGTGATAGAAAGATATGTCATACAGAGTTTGCGCAAGAGCCAAACTTTTGTATGGGACCAAAAATGAAATCGCAGTACACTTAAAGCCAGGGTTCTTGCAGATCTAATCACGGGTTAATTGAGTTGAAAATACTTCATATGATATCCGGTTCATTACGAACGGCTCTCATTTATTACTCAAAGGAAGTTTCACTTATGTAAAGCTGTGGTCATCTGATAATAACAGACGCGTGCAGTCGTTCTTCGAGTTAGGCTCGAGTTACCTCTTCTTTGCATCCATTGCCAGATGGTCTGTCCCTTTCATCTAACGTTCGACACATTCGACACAATGGTATGAATGGATTGCAAATTGAAGTCATTATTGTTTGGGACTTAATGGCCGGCTATTCATTGTTGTGACAAATATGCGAAACGAGACTATTTTTGACACAAGGGTCTTTCAATAGTGTCCGCTCTCCTTCACATTCCAATGCCGGAGCAATGCCTCCAACCCTCTAAATGGACACAAACCAAATTCTTAGACTTTCGATAAATATACGGCTCCTGTGTTTGAACTGTTTAGAGCTCGAGGTGTGGTTCGTCTCTATCAGCAAAAGATGTGAACATATATTCCTGACCTCATGTCAATCGCCCGCCTATTCACAGCACCATTCACTTTATGAGCATATTTTGGTCAGAATAGTGCTTAACAGCCATTTCTCGTGAAAATTGTTGCTTTAATTATAAGCTATGCTTTCGATTATTATTTTTGTGGAGAGTTCTCTGTAATAAAGTTTAAAGCCTTCGATGAGTAACTGTTTTGCTCTTAAATTATAATACATTTGTGTCGACCAAAAAACTAATCGATTTTCTCTGTTCTGATCAACTGATTTGTTGCCCAAAAAATGACTACAATCTTATATCATGCTATTAGTGAGTCACTGCCGGTCCTATCATTTACTGATTATAATAAATGCTCTTAAGTCAGGCAAATATTAAAAGCGTTTTTCTAAAAGCCTATTGTTTGTGATTATAATAATAGTACCGAAAGTAGTGATCGAACATAATATAAGTCGTCGATTGTTAACACAATATCGACCAAATAGTCGGCTATAAAACTCGATTATCATATATTCTGTGCCTCAACTCATGATAAATATCTGTATACTACACGTGCCGTTCATATAAAAGTGGTGGTGAGACCGATCCATAGCTAACATCTGCCTTTAGAGAGAGTTGGACTTATTTCCTGCCGCAAACTCGATGTGCTGTGCTTTTGACTAACTTTACTTTACTTTAGTTTTGGTTTTTGATTCGATGAGCACCACATAAGTGACGCTCACTTCGAGCGTAATGTTGGCTAATATTGTCTCTATTTTAGTTTTGACTTCAGTCTCGAAAAGCCTGAGCTCTGCGTTCGTAGAGTAGGTGTACTCTAAATGTACGACTATTATACTCGAATCGCACACTCAGTTCTGTCTGATTAATAAACATTTTCTCATTCTGTGCGAGTGTTGTATAACACTGGCTGTCAATATGTTCATTAACACCACCACCAGATGTATGACAACTCGGATGAGAAGAATTTCATTCCAGAAGTAGTCATATATTCACATATAAACACTTTTAGCAAAATTTTGCTCTCATTTTCATAACGCAATTCACAGCAAACAATTGCTTTAAATTCAAAACTCTGACTGCAGACGAATATGTGTTGAAAATAATATTTAATGTAATGTATCTGAGCGGTGGTGTCTAACGTCCATATGCTTAGTGTACTGTTGTTCGTTATATCTGGTCTAGCTCACTGTTTTAGCACTTCTGAGAAGTTGGCCTCTTCTGGGGATAACTCGTATGAGATTCAAAGAGCTTTCGCATTCATTGGTAACGTTATGTTTTGCTCGTAATATACGCCTCAGTCTAACACAAAATGTGTATAAAATCATTTTTGTGAGTGTTTTACAAAGTTTTACGAAGTCTCGAAGTAATATAATATAATAAAGGTGTGAGTGGAAGGTCTACTTCATGGGTGGCTTATACTCCAAGAACTATGTGCTTAATAAGTGTTGCCAACAATTATTAGTTTTTTTGGAGACTCCGAAGTCAAGAAACAAAAACGGATACGAACTCTGGTTTTGCGATCATTTTTGTACTAACTTTTGTTTTTTAACTTTGGATTGAATTCTTGTTTTGGCGCAAAACTAACCGACTGCCAGAGCAATGGTGCTGGGCTGTTGGGCCAGCAGGAGATCCAGAAAACGCTGGAAGTCTGTAATAATACGCAGTCCATCGCCTGACTGTCGGTGCTCTTGCCATCGAGGCATTTATAGCAACCGCGTCAGAGAGGTATGAGAACAGGGGTTTACCTTTAACTCCATGTATTCCTTTCCTTTATTTTTGTTTTCTATTCCGTTCTTTCTATTTGTTATTCAAAATATGTGTAATGTTTGCCATTTGGGACACAAGTGAACAAAGTCTAAAACCTTCTGATTCTGTCTGTATTAGTGGTGTGAGAGGCAAAAGACAGCACAGGGATGTGAAACTTGTAAACATAAATATGAGAAAATAATGCCCATTCTCAATGCATAACTTGTAAGTTTTCCGATGATGGTATTCAGCTTATTTGGGTGGTGCTGGTGTTGTGCTGGCCATCACTACCGCTTTGATGGCTTCTCCACATGCAATCAGACGTTCCCCTCTTCAATAAGAATGAATTTGTGCTTAAAATGCTTTTGCTTTTGAATAAAAAAATGAATTCAAAGATTATTGTATTGGAAGCTATCGCTAAACGCTTTTCTTATTAATCAATAGATTTGTTTTCACGAATCAGATCACTGTTTGTCAACACATTCGGTCTAATATTGTGTTTATTGTTCAGAATTTTTGTGTTACGAAAGTCGATATAAATTCTGAAATAAGTTCTGAAATCCCTTTGAAATGATTTGATTAATTAGACTAAAGCTCTTCATAATTGGGTTTATCACAGTTTGGACAGGTGTTGAAAGAAAGCATTCGTTAATTTAGTTCTAAAAATTCGATATCATTGTAAACAAAGCATCGATTGTCTAATAAAACAATTTATTTATTTCTATCCATTTGTATGCAATTATTGCAAATTATTTTTTCCTCATTTCTTTTAAAACACAAGTATTAGCCAAAAATGAATAATGAGATCTGTCTTTGGGCCTCTCTCTCTCTCTCTCTCTCTCTCTCTCTCTCTCTCTCTCTCCCCTTCCCTCCCAAAAGAGTGATTATGGAATTAATAAACTCATAAAATATCCGATGATATGTTACCTTGACTTCAATGCTTTTAGCAAAAGCTAGTAGAAGAACATTTATTAAGTAGTCTAAAGTGTGGTATACATGACAGACATTTTAAAATTATTGTATAACCAAAGATACCTCGAGTAAAACTCCTGATGAATAAAAATAAGAGTATTTTAATGTATAATACGTGAGATTAATACAAATTATTTGATAATTCTAAGTTAAGGACAGGTGAAAAATGTAGCCTTTAATTTGTAATGGTCTTCGATCAAGAGCACATTTTACTCGATTATGTCTGTCGCTTACACTTTTACCAATTTTATTCTCTTAAAAAAACTCAATTTTATTTACTTTTTATTTTCTCATAATTTCATTGAGTATTGAATTTCGGAAATCAATACAAACTCAGGAAAAGTGATATTTGATATTAAAGTGTAATATCCTATAACTGATTCATTTGTGACGACATTCAATCTTTTATTGACGCTTTTAATGTGATTTATGTCTGAATTTCTTCTCAAGATTTTTCATTTTATAAACATTGGAATTATTTTTAGCGACAAAATAATTTTTCAACCAATCAATGGTTTTAAGGATGAGAACGAAATTCTAATGTATTCATAATTATTCCCAAATATTATTTTCAAATTTCAAAACTTTAAAAGGAATTCATGAATAGTTAGTGTTTTCCCTATTGATTACATCGAAGTTTTGTCTCAAATAAGATTTGACTTACATTTACGCAAATGTATATTATTTACGAGCAATATATGAATGCATTTGAAAATAGCAATAAATTTAAAACTACTTGTTCATTAATTCAATTGTGATTAATCGTGAACTTCATTGCTTTAAGAAAATCTGAAGATTTATTGACTTGGTAATTATTTTGATCATAATCAGAATATTTATAAAAAAAATCAATTTGATCTGAAAATCTTGGAATTATCAAAGTATTTATCATTCAATTAAAGCTAATGTAATATAATTATAATAATTATACGCTATTTCGGCCAAAAATAATTGAATTTAGAAATACATTCATTCATATTATTTTCAAATTGAAAATATTTTGCCAAACATTAAATCGTAAGCGTAGGAGAAAACCAGAAAAAGAAGTCATTTCAATGAAATTTCATCCTCTGATAAATAGATGAATATATAGAACATTCGTTGACTCGAGGCAACAATAATGAACCGCCGACTCAATACTAAAATATATTTTTTCAGATTTATTATTATTGTATTTATTTTAAATATAAATTTCATTCGAAAAGTTTGAGCAAAAAATTGAGTTGTTATTGAAATAAAGTCTCAGACATGTAGTGAATGCATTAAACGCATCATTTTAAAGTACAGGGGCTCCTCATTGGCTTACATGGGCTTAACTTCTGTTCTTCAAATACAGTCAAACCTGGAAATATGCTTCACTTGGTTCAAGGATATTAAGGGATTATAATAAGGAATAAAATATCTAGAGACCTAAGTTACATAGCATATCTAAATATAGTACAAACATTGAACAACCATGATAAGTCTATGGGAACTCGAAATTATTTGAAATTCGCCAATCTTTCAGTTTTTCTTGGTGAGGAACTATTACCAGGTCAAAAATGCACTTAAATCTATTGCCCTGGATGCAGTGACCAGGGATTTTAACATTACTGTCCATGCTTATGACAAATGGGTTTTATGTGGGTGAGACTATAGACAGGGAAGCATTATAACGAGTCTTATAACGGTTTGACTGTACTTGGAAACTTTTTCTGTTTCATTTACTGGCGATCAAAGCAATCAAATTATAAAATGAGATAAACCAGACATACATTCCTTATTGAATTGGATTTACATACAAATGGAATTCAAGTTTACGCCGATTAGCTTTTTGTGTATTTTCAATGAATTCCAGATCATTACTGATTGAATGATTTGTTTTACTTCATCTCATTCTGTCTGTTGATACCATTTGACGCAAATTCTGTCAAATGTATTGCCATTAAATTTTGATGTATTGGCAAAAATGTAAACACATTCGCAATAATACTAAAAGTAGTACTAAATTCAATTTTCCCAAAACATGCGTTTTTATAGATTTTCTCACTCATTAAAGTTGTGTTTTGGGCGTAAATTGTGATTATTTTCGACGTAAAAGTCATAAAACGAATTTTGATTAAATGATATTTTGTTGTTTCCCACATCCAATTGATTTTATAATTCTTAGAAAATTTCCTCAATTTTTAAATCACACTTTGAGACTATTAGTGATTGAATTCATCCGCAATCAAAGGAATCTGAGATCAATGAACAAATATGGCCGATATAGACAACCAAATGAATAATTGAGTCATTTTTCAAATGAGTTGCCTCTAAATCATATGAATTATTTAATTTTTGAGCCCATAATATATGAGTTTATTGATTCACATATTTTGATGAATGGAGTGAAAGGTAGTAACAATCAGTTGAATCTCTGCAATCAAAATATATAAGTTTAATATTTAATAATATAAGTTTAATATTAGTAGAGAAGATGTAATATCACTTATTTTCAATTATATTTTAAAGGCTAATAAAATTTTAATGAGAACACGATTTTGCGAAACCCAAACTAATCTAGCATTTCATGCATTGAATGTCATGTCATGGCTTTTGATTTAGCTCTCTATCCAATAAATGTCAATTCTAGTGATGCATAAAAAAGTGTCTGATATTTTACACAAATGAATGTCTGACAAAATTCTTCATCATTTGGATTGTTGTCTATTTCTAGACACAACTCTTATGTCATGTGTTTTGTACAGCATTTGTATAAACCGCTACTAATCAATGAATCGTTTGAATTGGGTTTTTACTAACGATTCGTAGTAAATGTCACCAAAAAATGTTTGAAAATCTAAAAAAATCTTTACTATACTTTCAAACACTTATTCATTTCACAGGAAACTGATCTAAAAGTCGAGCAAAAAGCTGAGAATCAAACAAATTGCGAACCAAAAACACTTTCAGCTGCTGTTCAAACAAATGAAAGTCAAACCCAAACGGTTTTGGTTTTGGTAAGGATTTGAATCAATTAATTTATATCATCATTAATTCAAAGGATTTGCATCAAACCATAGCATTGGATTTCACTTCCAAACAGTGATTATATACTATTTCGTATATTTTACTGTCAAAACATTAAATCCATTAAAAGGTTTTCAATCAGTTTTTTACAATTCTTATCGATTTCCGTTATCACTAAATTGAAAAATGTATGCAATACTTGGATTTGAGGTTAAGGACTAACAAATTAAATTACATCTTTGAAAAATGATAGTTGTATTTTTTCACCAAACATTTGATATTATCTTGGTGATTTATATGAAGTAAGAAGTTGTTCAAAACAAAACCTCAATGATTTAGGAAGACTGGTCATCCTACCAATTGTGTTATTTCTCATAATAGAAAATATTTACATCAAAATCATTTATCAAAATCTATGCAAAGATTAATTAATAAATTTCCCAGAATCAATCATAACAATTTATTTGCATTATTATAACTATGGTTTACATTTCACTTCACTTTCATTCAAATTGAAAGCTTTTGTGTTTGCGTTCGACAAAAAGTAATCAAAAGTTATATAATTTCAAACCATTCAATAAACTTTTGAACAAAATTTTGATTTATTAAAATTTTTATTATTAATGAATAAATATTGCATTAAAAAGTAATTTTATGTTTTGATAATTTGATAATTACTTTGATATATAGAGTGGAATATTAATAAATTAAATTATGGTTTAATGACAACTATTATAAGGATTCATATCAATGCAAAACACGAGATAAGACAGAATTTCAATTTTTATGCTCTGCCTAAAGGGTTTCTCTATTATATTAGCACAGAATTTAAAAACCTATTTTGACCAAGAATAATTGTTGAGAATTGAATTCACATATTATAACTGTTGTGTTTGATTGACAATTGCATATCAAAACTAACTATTTTTGTGCTCATATTATGCAAAAACAGAATACGATTCTGAACTCTATAATAGATGAGACCAAATATTTACTCGAAAAATGGCTAAATTTGAAGTTTACTCATGAGATGAGCCCAACTTACGAAAAGAACTGTCATATATGAGCTCTATTTAACAATAAGCAAACACTGTTTCATTTGGCAGAACGCCATTCGGTACTACTTCACCAGATTTAATGTATTTCTCTTTATTTATGGAAGAAATGGTTAATTGTAATCACAGTCTATAAGAAGTCATATATAGAATCACAAACATTAATGTCTTACGAGTACTGAACAAATTGTTTTGTGAATTATCGACTTATTTTATTTGAAACCCATATATCTCAGGTGTCATTTGTGACCATTTGTAACCATATCCAAAATACAAACTGTCCTACCTGTCTCAGGGTCACAATAGAAAAAAATCAATTGGAAAAGCGAACCCATAAAATATGTTTACCTGGACCCCCTCCTGCTAAATATAATGGATTCTACTATAAAACGATTGTCAATAAGTCATTGTATTCTGAATTAAAGCACCGGAATGTGAACTTCCTTATGAGTGTTTACCTCAATTTGTTTCATACAAATGCACTGCAAATCTTTTGCTTTAGAAAAACAAAATTTTGAGTCTTATATAAACAATCAAAACTCAAATTGAAATAAATAAATAATTTGAGAAATTAGATGAGAGCCATTCACAGCCATATATTCTTAATTTAAGTCAAAGTTTCGTCTGAAGAATCCTTTGATGAATTACATAAACATTTGTTTTAAAGCGATCACAAAATGCTGTTATTTTGCAAATTCCTTAAAAATCTTATTTGCAGTTCTATTAATATATGAGTCTATTTGTCTATTTTTATAATTGAAGCGGAATTCCTGAATAACTGTCTGACGAGAAGAGAACAAAATTTACTGTCGATCCAAATATTGCGAACAAATTAATATTGAGATCACTTCTGTCCAGAAAACAAAATCAAAAATAAATATTTTCATTGCGGAGATTGCGGTTCAAGTTTTGCAAATTTAGGGACAAATTCTCATTTAAAGGCAAACTATTATATCAATAATATAATAACAGCGATATTTTCAAAGATCTCGAGTTTACATAATTTACGATATGCTATGACTCTCTGATTAGATATAATATAATATAAGACTCGAGTACTTTTCACTCGTCAACAAATTTCAGATATAATTCTCTCCGATATTATTACCAAAGTTTTACGGATAAGAATTACTGCATTTCTAGCATTTATTTCAAAAGCGGTGATAATATATATTTTGCTAAATTTCCTACTCATGTCTAATAAGTATAACTTATATAACATATATTTTAAATTTTAAGCCAATTTCAACTATCAACTATCACCGACCCGTTGCAACATTGAGCTAATCATTGACTCATTTCATTGACTTCTTATCTTGATTGAAGAAATCTTCAAAATATTAGTGTTTTTCTTCTTATGGTAAACTGACGGCAAAATTGTCTTTTATTTAAACAAAAGTGCATAAAATTGTTCAAAAAATAATTTATTTTAAAGTTTCAATGATATGTTTCAACTTTTCAACGGAGAGAATGATTAATGAAAATTTAATTACTTCTGCAATAAAAGAATATTTTTCATAACCTTTTCTATTAATTACATCTCAACTTTTATGTGCAGAATAACGAATCATTACTGTCACCATATTCTTCGAGTTCTTATCATTGTTCTGATCAAAATTCAGCGAAACATTTACTAAACGATAAGCGATCGATTCGAACGATTAATATCACAGAAAAATCATTTTCTTCTCAACCCTTCGTTATGGATATCACATACGTTACCGAACGTATCATCGGTAAGAATATTACTGAATTTTATCATTATTATCGCTAATGACCCTGAGCCACACCTCTAAATACATATTAGTAACTTGACCTATTCCTCATTTTCCTATCAAAGATTTTCATTTTGATTCTCAGTTTCTTCATTATTACCATAAACTTATTTCCAATTAATTTAATTAACATTTAATTCCGAAGCGCTGTCATTTCCCGATTCGGGAACGTCGGGCACATATCGAGCAAACCTGAAAGAAGTGGTTCAAATGCTGCGAACCAAACATAAGAGCAAATATATGGTATTCAACTTAAGTGAGAGAAGAAATGACTTAATTAAATTGAATCCGAATATCTGTGAGTTTGGTTGGCCTCCAAAGCTGGCCCCACCACTTGAAAGGCTGTGCTCTATTTGCAAAGCTATCGATTCTTGGCTAACTTGCGACAGTCAACACGTGGCTGTCATTCATTCTAAAGGTGATAACGGGAGGACAGGTGTTGTAATCGCATCATTCATGCATTACACCAACATATGCGCGACTGCTGACCAGGCGCTCGACCGGTTCGCTATGAAGCGATTTTATGACGACAAACTAGACCATTTTATGCAACCCTCACAGAAAAGGTAGATTTGTGTTCATTTAATCTTATCTGAAACTAATCAAACTTCAAATTCTTTCAAAGATATGTTCATTACTTTTCTGGACTACTATCAGCTGGAATTAGAATGAATAATAACCCACTGTTCCTTCACCACATTATTATTCACGGAATTCCTAATTATGACCAAAGAGGTGGTTGTCGTCTGTTCCTAAAAATATACCAGGGAATGCAAGCCATTCACACAACTGGTATATATTCTGCGTCAGACAATAGGGCCAAAAGAATTATGATTTATATGAAGCCAAGCCTTCAACTGAGAGGAGATATTTTAATTAAGTGTTACCATCGAAGACAAAGTCCTCCTGGAAGAGTAGCAATATTTAAAATCCAATTTCACACCTGTACCTTAGAGCAGGATCGTCTGGTTTTCAATAAGGATGAGTTGGAAGACGCTAACAATGATTCGCGTTTCCCTAACGACGGATTCATTGAAATTCTGTTCAACACTTTCAACGATTATCGGCCACAGAATGGTTCAGCGAGTGATGCCATCACTCCCGTCAGTGACGAAGGAGTTCACGACTCGATTCTCAAATGGGATTCATTTGAAAATTTTGATCTAGCGCCAGAAGACAAATCTGACCCCGATTTGGATGAATTTGCTCGACAACTAAACAATCCATCGCATACTTACGGTCCGATTGATGGAAGTCTTTATGCAACTGTTGCCAAAAGTGGAAGTAAGAAATCTCCCGTCACTTTCTCCATACCAAACAATGGCAATGTTGACAATACCAGCGATGACGGCCCCCACACTATTAGCATTGACTCAGGCATCTCATCAACTGTTTCAGCGAATCCCCACCAACACAACCCTTCCCATACTATACATACAAATGGCAATTCGAGTGGATATCCCTCTCCTATCAATGTTGAAGTGGAAGTGCATCATCAAAACGGTGACAACAAGTCATACAATAGGCCCACTACTCAAGAACAGGAAGCATTAGATGAGCTCTTAAGCGGAATGTTGGAACAAATACAGACCCTTCCAGACCATCCTGGAACTACTCTTCGTAAATCTAGTTCAGCAATCACTCAGCCTTCTTCTCCCGGTGTTAGCCATTACTCTTCAGTCACTCGATCGCCAACCGCTCCAATTGTGAGTCCACGACAGAGTGAATACAGTTCTCCTAAGTCAATCTTCAATGGGAGCGGACATCCACTCGGAGGTCAAACTACTAGTCCAGATGTAATCCAAACCCGTTTCTTAACGAAACCTTTATCTCAGAGCAGTTCTGATGATTATAAAAAGCCATTTAGGAGTCCACCGGGTAGTCAACCCTTTTCATATGGAGTTCCTGTAAATTCTCCCGCACTTCAACGAAGAAGAGTTTTCTCGGAATCAACGGCTTATGTGACCGAAAATTTAGTGCCAAAAGCAGTCGTCGAAAGTGATTCGAGAGATGCCGACGACGTGTTCAGTGATTACGCTTCCTCCTCATACCAAGACACTTTTAGTGAAGACGGAACGCCATTAACTTGGCTTCAGAGACAACAGCTTAAACTTAAAACAAAACACGAGGGAAAGTACGTACAGGAAAGGCATTGGAAGGAACAGAGACTAATGGAGGAATTAAAAAGTGTTGCCAAAAGAATTCCTTCTGAGGATTCATCGCGAGAATCATCGCCCCCATATTCACAGCCCCTTCATATCAATACGTCTAATGGAAAGAATTATAGAGGGAGCACTCCTTCATCTCCTTATATACCGGCGCGGACTTCGAGCAAAAATGTTTGGCAAAATCCTAGTCGTCCGGTTCAGCGCCAGAAGTCCGACAATTCTTATGATAGGGAGCGACCGTTCGTCGCAGTCAAACGCGCCCATCAAGAAGCAAAACAAGAAATGTCGGATGCCCGAACCACTCCACAACAAATTGCCGCTTCTTCTTCACTTTATGGAAGTGTTTATCCCTATAATCAACATCACATATATATGCCTAATGCAAGGGATGGTCTTCTCATGAAGACTGAAGCTATGGATGAAGTGGATTCTGTGCGACCCAAACACTCTACTCCTTCTTATAAAGTAATTGTTTTAAAGATTAATATTTGAAAATTGTTTATAAACTCTGAATATCGATTAGAGCGCAACCGTTGAAGCTCCGACTTCTTGGTCGCCATCATTTGTAAGTAGCAGTAGTCCCAATTCTGATAGACCTGAAACTCCAGGCTTTCCACTAACTCCTGGAACACCATACACAAATAAACAATCAAGAAGTCCACCGCTTCAAAGGTAATACCATTTTTAGAGTTTTATGTAATTTAATAAGTTTTCCGCATTTTTGTCCTAATATTCAACAAAAGATAACACATTTAACGCCTAATATCTAAATGTAATTCTTTTCTTATTTTCATTCATTGCTTTCTAAAAAAGTTATTCGTTTTGTGCCAACCGTACAATCCTTCACAATAATTATATCGGTTGGGCCGACAGTCCCTTGTATTGTAGGTGTGGGTACGCATTAATATATTACTAACTTTTCATTGAAAACCTAAAAACTTGAATTACGATCAATTCTTCACTCATTTATATTCTTGTTTTTGCTGTTTTTGCATTATTTTATTGTTTGAATCAATTTTTGTTTAGTTTAACATTTGTTTAATAATTAAAACTAATTTTTAAATGTATTCTTCAATTCCCAGAAAAGAAGCTCAGAGTCCAACACACTCTGCGGGACATAATCGAGACTCACAGCCGGGCTCACCTGGAGGCTCTGTATATTATGGACAATCGCAAAGATCGAGTTTGTTATCAATAAATGACTCAGAAGTGATAACACAACATCCAGTCTTTGTGAGGGACACATCTACCTATTGGTATAAACCCAACATTTCACGAGAAGAAGGTTTGTTCAGACTTTAAGACAATCCATACAATTAATAATTTACTGATTATTTTGGCAAAACTTTAGCCATAAGTATGTTAAAAGACAAACCGAGCGGCACTTTTGTGGTGCGCGATAGTCACTCATTTCCGGGTGCTTTTGGTTTGGCGCTTAAGGTCGCTACTCCGCCACCAAATGTCCAAATAAAAACAGGTTTGTCTCTCATTTCTTATACCAAAAGATGAGCTCAAATTAACTACAAATTTAGGGGACACGTCGAGCGAACTGGTGCGCCATTTCCTAATTGAACCCACCAATAAAGGCGTTAGACTAAAGGGATGTCCGAATGAGCCCACTTTTGGCAGTCTATCTGCACTCGTTTATCAACACTCAGTTACACCGATGGCTCTTCCTTGTAAATTAATGGTTCCAGATTCTGATCCATCCGGTGAACTATCAGTGGATTCATTGATGAATAGTTTGACGGATGATTCGCCGGCAATCATTCTGTCGGAAGGCGCTGCTTGTAATGTACTCTATTTGGTAACCGTTGACATGGAATCCCTAACTGGACCCCAAGCAGTTCGTAAAGCTGTCAGTGAATTGATGGCAATGAGACCGCAGCCGATGCCGACTGTCGTTCACTTCAAGGTCTCATCCAAAGGAGTGACGCTTACGGACAACACTCATAGGTATTGTTATGAGAGCTGTCACTTGATTTTAATTGCAATAAACGTCTCTTTTAGACTCTTCTTCCGACGTCACTATCCTCTCAGTTCTTTAAGTTTTTGTGGTATAGATCCTGACTGTCGAAAGTGGAAACACCAATTCGAGGGAATACCTTTACCCTCTGGCGAATGGTCTGTTCTTTAATTAACACATAAAGGTTACTCATTGCAATTTATTATTTTCAGTATATGTTTTGGATTTGTTGCGCGTAAGACCGGTAGCAAAACCGACAATCAGTGCCACGTATTTGCTGAATACGATACCGACCAACCGGCCTCTGCTATTGTCAACTTTGTCAGCAAAGTTATGGCAACAAATCCATCGCAACAGCAAAGATCTAATCTGTTGTAAAAAAATCTGTCAGTTGAGACACAATCGAAGTGTGACCGCATTAGAGCCGAAACTCTTCAAAACGCCGCTGAAGTTTGTTTGAATCCATGAGATGACAACCAAAACAATCAAAACTACACAAAGAAGTGCCTAATCTTCAGATATAAAGTTGATTTTCGCCCGCATTTACTAAATATAAATATTATATAAATATTAAACACATTTAATAATATCGTTATATATTATAAAACTTGTGATTTAATATATAATGCAATTTAACTATCATTTTATTAATTCATTTCAATTATATGTTTGTATTAAAACATAACTTAAATATTCACTTCGTTTGAAATCTGTTTATTCAAATTCTTCCTCAAAAGTTGTTTGAAAAGCCTTTTGTTTTATTTGTATTTAATTTAATTATTTCTAGAATTTTGGAAACTCTAGAAAAGACAGAATTTTGTTGATATGTCAGGAATTTCTTCGAATAACTTTTTGTTCTTCAGACCTAACTTTTTGTTGGATTTTTTGATTTATTAACAAAAACAATGTTTTTATGTGAGAGTTGTCACAAATATCTCTCTCTAGTCATTAAATAAATAACAAATATTTAAAATAAAATCCTTATATTCTTATATCAATTCTAAACCAATGTTTTGTTCAAATCATTCGACAAAACTATCGAAAGTTCAAATTGAAAGCTAATATTTTTATCCCATTTTATGTAAATCATTAATCAATTTTGCAGAACATTCATCAGAATAATTGACAAGTGGAACAAGGTTGAATTTCTCAAAATCAAAATATACTAAACACATGATAATAATGAAACAAATACTTAACATAGGAAAAATTTTCCAAGCTCACTATATGAAAGAATCATTTTTAAAATTGTTAGCTTTTATTTAATTTTAAATGTAATCGTCACAAACCTTTGTATTTTTGGTACCCGATAAGTTTATAAAGCTTAGCTCAGTTAATAATTTTGAAATTAGAATGCTCACATTAATATTAGCTAAATTCAATCATAATTTCAAATATGTGTTATGCATAATGATTCTTAAACTTTTCATCATTGCCATGCTCAATTCGAATATGCTTATTAAAAAATCAAGTCTGAAATTTTAATTATTTGATATAAACAAAACTAGTTCAAAAAAATGTTTCAAATTTTAATCTTATTCTTCTCTGAATTGAGTGCATAAAAAATTGTAGAATTTGTTGTCAATAATCAAAATCATCGAAATTATAAAACTTTTATCAAAACTCAGATGACTTTAA
>JAQGCS010000957.1:0-16614 GCA_034702105.1 Fuscozetes fuscipes
CAAATGTCAAACAAAATGCAATTCAAACAAAACTCAATCCAATTGTTTGTCAAATAATCACAAATCAAATTCTAAATTAAAACCAATTGTTTTCACAAATTGTTCACAAAAATTGATCAAATAATGAGTTATCACTGAAAACAACAAAATAACCGTAAAATTCAAAATCAAATTGATTTTCATTCAAATAATTATAATTAAAATTATAAATCAAATCAATTGTTTCCACTAATTGTTCACAGATTTGATTGAATCATATGATTAGTTATCACTTTAAACAACAAAAACACCGTTTATTTCAAACAATATTTAACAAATTTAACAAATTTTACTCAAAATTAATTGTAATTGCATTCAAAGTATAACTAAATTAACGACAATTTGTAAACAAATCACAAAAATAATTGTCAAACAATTGAAAGACTTGAATGACAGAAATCAGTTCAATAAACAGAAATCAGTTCAAAAAATGCCCGCAAAATTAGTTTCAATTGTTTTTAAACATATGTTTTGCGCTAAAAATTTAAAGTTTTGTTACTATTTTATACTTAAACAGTGCTGTCCAGAGACAGACACAAACTTTGAAGGGGAGAATGCAAGAAAAATACCTATTCTGCGCATCCCTGCCCTCACCTGCACTCATATTAGCCAATCACAGCTCAGCCCTTAGCCTAACCCTAACCTTATATACCATTTACCTGAACTCTAAACTTCAGTATAGCTTTTGGTCATCTTAAGAACGGTTTGGAACCTCTCTCTTAAGATGTGTTATCATAACCATAAGAGTGCTGACCATTATTTGTATTGATTTATGTTTAGTATTCAATGTTATACTCATTCATGTAATAATCAAGTTCATTTAATTAATAAATTGGTGTTTAATAATCTTAATAAAAGACTCCGTTTATTGCAATATTTACCACAAATTTTTCGTTTATCCTTGTTATATCTGCGTTTTTGTAGATATAAACTCCTCTTTGCTTTAAATGACTTCTCAAATGTTGGCCAAGAGCAATCTGGGAATCTTCAAACTTTTCAGTAATGAAATTAATCTCACAATCAATACATTCAGAACTAATTTTACAGTACTTTAAAACATTTGAATCACATTTCATAAAATCAAAACATTTTCCTTCAAAACACAATTCCTTTGAATTTATTTCCAAATTACCACTAATTTTATGAATATTTTTATTCAAATTTCTAATGATTTTCAAAATATTTAAATCAGTTATAATTCGATTCATTTTTATATATAAACAATTACTCGACTTTTCATATAAAGTAAACAAAACTATTTCTTTCGTAAAAATTGCGCTCAATTTTACTTATTTAGTATAACTTAAACTCAGAGATCACTTCAGCCAATGAGCGAAAGTGTTTGTCTCTACAGTTAAACTCTAAGGGGAAGAGTGACACAATGCTGGCAAAGGAGTACTCATTAAGAAGTTCTAAGAACACTTCTTCTAATATAGCCCGTGGCACGAGAGCGCCCACAGAATGCCATGCAAATGCTATATAAGTTCTCATACACTCATGCTAGTTTCTGTTCGGGCTCTCGTGGCACGAGCTATATATTAGAATGTAATCGGGTTTCGCATTCTGTCCCGCGAATAGTGACCCAAATCCGAGTCAATCGATAGAAATGCGATTAAAATGTATGAAAACTTTGAACTAACTTAAAAACAAATAATTACTATTTGGCATAAAAAAACATATTGAAGTAATCTATTTCAGGGATGGCCAGGCTCGACGACTCTAGGGGAGGTCTAGAGGGTATTTTTTAAAGTCGATATCAATTAATTTAAACAAGAATAAATATAAAACTAAGGTTCATAATACGAAATATATTTCGGTGGTTAACTTTTTAGATAAATAATAGACCAAGAATTGATTTATTAGAATTGAATGATTTATATCAGTGATAACCAAGGGGGTATAGGCAAAATACTTCTAATATATTCTTTACTTTATGAAATCCAAAGACTATTTATTAAATATTTGGTGAAAATATTTGTTAAATAAATTTCTATTAAATGAATTTATTTGTTTCAGTTCTATTAAATGATAAGGGATTAACTCAGTAATTACCCCACAACAATTGAATTTGCTATAAAAGTACCAAGAAAATAATTATTCCTCTTTAAGAGGCCGTTAAGCAAGAATTTTCATTGGGTTCAAATTAAAAAGTTCATAGCGGAGAGAAGCACTTCAAATGCGACGTCAAGGGCTGTGCTATGAAGTTCACTCATAATATAGCTCTTCGAATACATAAAAGACATCACTTCAATATCAGGAGCTATGTGTGCGATTGGGACGGATGTGGACAGACATTCATACAACACACACACCTCGTAAGACACAAACGTATGCACAGCGGAGAGAAGCCATAAGGAGTCCATACGTTTGTACAGAAAAGGGTTGCAATAAGAGATTTGTTGATAGGTCAGGACTTACAACACATCTTCGTTTTCATAATAATATTAGAGAATACGTGTGTAATTAGCAGGGTTGTGTACAAAATTATTTGACTTCATCCAATTTGAAAGATCACAAACTATGCAAGCATACTGAGGAAAAGGCTTTCAAATGCGATATCAATGACTGCGGAAAAAGCTTCGCATTGAAAAGACTATTGAATTCACACAAAAAGTTCGTTCATTTGAATATTATATCATATGTTTGCGATTTCAATGACTGCCACAAAGCGTTTACCACTTAATCAAAATTGAATGAACACAAGAGAACACATACCGCAGAAAAGCCGTACATTTGTGATGTTAAGGGTTGTGATCACAGATGTGCTATAAAATCATTCCTAAGTTCCCACAAAAAGAGAGTCCACTTATGTCCCGATTGTGGCCAAACATTCCTAAATTCATCTCTTATTAAACGACACAAAGAGAGGCAACACTCGGATGTATTGCCATTTAAGTGTCAAATGAATGGATGCGCGAAGAGTTTCGCATTCAAATACAATTTTGATTACCACCAGAGATATGCTCATTTGGAAAAATCTCATGCGTGTGATTAGGAGGACTGTTGTAAGGTATTCAAAACTAAAGATCAGTTAGCAAAACACACAAGATCACATACCGGAGAGAAGCCATTCATATGTGTTGTGAGAGGTTGTGGTCAAGAATTTAGTCTTCAGGGAAACCTTAAGCGACACTCAAAAAAGTTCATTAAATCAATTTTTGTTTTGATAATTATTTTATCAGAAATGACTACAAAATATTAAATTACTTTAAAGAGATTATTATTGCCGTTTTTCTTCAGCTTATCTAGATACTTTATTGATTAAAAATAAAACTCAAATGGTGAATTCCCATTTCTGTAAAAATAATTTTAAATAAGAGTAAAAAAAATAAAAAAAACAAATTTATTATTTTTAAATGATTAAACAATTTCCTAGATTATTCAATAATAGTTTTTACTTATAAAAGTCATCAAATTTTACCCTAAAAATTATATTGTCGAGTTATTTTCAGAAATTCACGTTTAAATGCAAATTTATTGAATGAATAATTAATAATATATATTTGACCTTACTCCCTCTTTGTATTTTTCAAATTTTATTACTCTCCTAGACCGTTAATTTAGATTCGATTTACTTGGGCATCCCTACCTTTGAGAGAGATAAGATTGAAACTGGCCTATAGAGATATACCTTGTTTAATTACTTATTTCTATTTATAGGATGGTATAGTACTGGATCCTTTTACTTAGCAAAGAGTCTTGTTGATTTTATACCGCAGGTGATCACAATTGGTATTTATTGTCTGATTGTCAACATCTTCAATGATATCAGAATATATGCTCTGTTGTCAAACACGAGCATATTTACCATTGTATGCTCAGATTGTCTTGCTCAGTTTTCAGCAATAGTATGGTCAGGAGATGCTAAGATGTCATTGCTCACAGCAATCATTTTGTTTATAACCACGTTCTTTTTGAGTAACAGTGTTAGGCCACTAAAAGAACTTCATTACTCACTACAGATATTGAGTTCAATTGGTTTCATGAAATACGGCTTCGAATCAATAATTTTAATAATCTATGGCTTCGATCGCTGTTCAGAGAACGAGATCTCAACAGTTCTTCACTCACTTGATATCAAAACTCAGGACTTTTGGCCAAACATTAAATCGTTTATTATTCTGTGTTTTATTTACAAATTTTTTGTATTATTTGCGTAATAATTCCTAATTATTCTTATCCCTCAAAAACTGAAGCAATTGAGCAGGAACATTTATTAAATGATGATGAGCAAATTTTATAACATAGTTTTATCAGAAAAAAATATTAGTTAATAAAAACTGAGAATAATGCGATGAAAATGACTACAAATTGATATTAATCAATTTTTGATTAATTCCCAATGTTAAACCTTTTCTAATTCAATTCGACCAATTATCCCTGTGCTAATATCTTGACAAAAGGAAAAGCTGAAAAGAGAATAATTTTTCATCCAAACAATATTTCAATTATATCGAGATTCGACTGTATATTGCAATATAATCATGAAAAACGTTTTTAGAAATTAATGTCTGTAATACACAGTGTGGAGTTTACCTAATACCTAACCACTTTTTAAATTTTGCTGGGAAATTTCTATTAATATTAAGTGTTATAAGATTGGTGACACGATAAAGTTCATCTAAAAAATATAATTTACAACTTTTTTAAAAATGATCTTCGACACTTATAAATCATGAGAATTGTATGAGCATGGTACATAGCTCACTTTACTTTTGAAACTCTAGCATTTTTAATCACTAAATAAATTTGTGGGAGATTCTCAGAATTTATCATGATCAATTTTTCTACAATTTATTTGATAATTGATAACTTGTAAAATAGTTTGTTTTATTAATAATTTTTTGATGAATGTGGTTATCAATCAATTATTTACTACAAGTAGGGCTGGGTGACCAAGCACACAATTTGAGTTTATCATTCCATTCCAGTGCACCACCGCTAGGAGCTAACGGACAATCCTTTACGATTGGAGTACCCGTCCTATTGTCCGCATTGACTGTGCAATGAATGAAAGTATTGCAGTTCCCGTTCGGATTAGGGTATAGACAGTCGCGCGGACCCATACAACCTGTAGCTGCGATATCTTCAAGTGGACAAATAAAAGTGCCAGGTGGTCTTTGAGTGGTGGTTGAATCTATTTATATATAAAATAGTAAAATCAATTATAGCTAAAATCTTTTGAGAAAGATGCGCTTCTTAAATGATAGTGTCGTGTGAGTAACGTTCAATCTATGGTACTCTTATTTGAGAAGCGATTTAAGCCTAACATCAGCTTAAGAAATGTCACCCACCTATATTGCACTGGTACATTATGTTAATTTCTTTAATGTCAATTTTACTTAACCCTATCCTTTGGCCAATCGTTACCTAGAATAAACAAAACAATTAATTGGAAGTGTAATTAGGATAGAATACCCCAGGTGTTAAGGGAACAATGGTGGGATTTCCATTCTTGCTAAAGCCGTGAGTACTATAGTGCATTACTGAACTATAATCATAGGGTTGACCCAAATATTCCAATCTATCCTCTGTTTCTTTGCGAAAATTATGTTCTTTGCCATCCTGAATATTTTCATAAAGGATCTGGACATAATCATCACGATCAGTGCGG
This sequence comes from Fuscozetes fuscipes, assembly GCA_034702105.1. Classification (NCBI taxonomy): domain Eukaryota; kingdom Metazoa; phylum Arthropoda; class Arachnida; order Sarcoptiformes; family Ceratozetidae; genus Fuscozetes; species Fuscozetes fuscipes. Next base: position 5,654 of record JAQGCS010000957.1, read on the forward strand.
GTTTGTTCATGGAAGAAGCCAATTGCGTGCATTATCTCATGAATGATTGTTCCAACATAAACGCACCCTGAATAATATTCAATAATTAAATAGGTCAAATATTTAAAGAATTTCCATCACACTAATTCAATATATAAGTTAACTTTGCCCTTCAAACCAACTCCCAGGAATCTAGCAACCTTTGGTCATAAATATACTTCTAAAAAGCTCAGTTCACACTTGATTTTGACCAAGTAGACTTTGCGTGAAATCCAAGTAGGCTTCAACAAAATTCTGTTCGGACATTAAACTTAAGTTTTCATGCGTTGACCCAAGGGTAAAATCTTAAAACAATGCCTTAATTCAAAATTTAAATAGAAAGTTCTGAGCTCACGTTGAATTTAGTGCGGATTGGTCAAGTAAATAAGCAGGTTGCATGCACACGTACTTTTTATATGGACTAGACTTAAGGAACCGTCTGCAGCAGATTTAAACCAAGCTTATTTATAATTCAAATATATGTGCGAACGCAAATAAGTAAAGTCAACTATTAAGTTAATCATGTGCGAGCAAGGCTATAGATTTAAATCACATGTTTTGTAAAAATTACCTGGCTTTTTGATTGATATCGTTTGTACGCCATTTATCATTCCAATATATGAAGAGCAACCAGTTCCATTTTGTATATATACGTAGTTTTCTTCATCCGTACGTGGAATTAACTTGACACAAGTTTTTTCATAGTATTCATCAAATGCTAGCGCAAACTTGGCTCTTTCATCTTGATCGTAGATACTTGAAATTACGTAAGGTACAACTGCTCCAGGCCATTTATAACGCTCTCCAATAATGGCATTCAGACTATCATGTTCATTCTAAATATCATAATATAATTTTAAAATAAAATTTGAATAATTTAAAGCCAAACAAACCATGATATCCCCTTCAAGAAGATCAGGGTTATACATTAGTTGCTCAGATTTATCGTTATATTCGCGAAGTTTTTCATTAAATAATCTAGCTCTTTTGAAGTCATTCGAGTTGAGAGGGTTTCCCATATCAACCCTAAGCTGTTCTAAATATGACTAAATATTTTATATAAATTAATAATGAAAAATTAAGTATAGCATAAATAAACCAAGACCAAACCTACCTTATCCTTAGACATGCTGTCCATTTTATTCAAATTACCTTTCACATTCTTCGATGAAGCACTCACAAAAATTACCAATAATAATATTAAATAAATGTTGTGGATATTCATATTTTAATTATATTAGGAATTTTCAAAAATATTTTAATATTCTTTTTGAGTAAAAATAAAATTTTATTCCTATTCGATGTATGCTCACAATAAGAGACTTTTGTCTGACCCTGTATATAAGTTCTAGAATATAAAATTATACCCAATTATATACCCGAATATGTGATATTACATGTGATAATCCTTATCAATTTTTGCACTTAACTAGCATTGATTAATTTTGATTTATTATTTAGGAGATTTTTAAATTTTATAATAATCATAAATAAAATTATGTTTATGATTTTGATAAATAAAATGCATTTGATAATTTAGTTGATAAAAATTACTTGTTAAATATTGTGGTTTCTTAATGAATGTAAGCATCAAGAAAAATGGACCTTAATATTAATCACGAAATGTTTTTATTATATATTTTTGTATAATTACGTAACCATACATTTATTTCTTAATCATCTTTGAAATTTTTTCTATTAATCTCTATAATATTTTATATATTTTTATCAAGTGTCTAATATTTTACTAAGATTATAATAGATTTCATTGATTAATAACTACAATAAAGGGATTAAAAGGGCACTGTCATATTTTCTCAATTGCACTCGCCCTGTTCAAAGTTAAGCCTTTAAAATATTGGAGCTTATAAATATTTATGATGTAACAATAAAATATTTACAAGTACAATCCAATTGTGTTTGATTAATAACTTATTGAGATGGGGTTCATAAGCACTAAAATATTATTTACTAATTTCTAAATACTCATTATTGTTATTTTTATTCTCAAATGTTTTATAATAATTGTAGTTGACACATTCATATTCAGTCCCAGTGTTACATTGCTCATATTTTTCATCACTATCACCAATTCCATCATAGTAAAATTCACTATTAATCTGTGTCATTCTAGTATTGTATTTCTTTAATAAATACATTATGATTATTGCTGAAATTGAAATAACAATAATGACCATGCCTATGCTCATCATTATGGGCAACAAAATATTAGCTTGTTCACCCTTACCACTTGTACCTGCTACTAATTCAAAAGTATCATCCCCGTAAATCCTAACATAGTCAATTTCTACAATCGGTATAGTTTTATGAAAATATTCATATTTCCCTTGATGGACATGGGTAGAAACACCAATGTGAATCAATAAATTGAATTGGTAATGGAATGGTAAAAAGAATGGTGGATCAGAGCTTGACAATTGTCTACCCAATTGATCTTGGACAGTATTCGCTTGATAAACTACTTGTTCATCTATGAACCACTGTATACTCCATTCATTCCATTCAACGCCATAAACGTGAAACTGTTCCAGGTTAGAATCATTTAACTTTTTCCATGTTTTCGATAAGTAGTGGTTTTCTACCAAGCTCTTTGATTTAGATGTTTGTAGTTGAGAACTAAGCGAGTAATCGCGAAAATTTTTTTCCAAGATGCTGAAACGACCTTTTTCATCACCTTGATGACAACCGTATTTACGAGCTTGCAAGGTCAAACTAAATTGAGGACCATCACCAAATGGCCTCTTTGCTCGGATCTCAACTCGAGCATTTTTGAAACAGAACCTTGTTGTTATTGTCGCTCCAGTATAGTTTGCGCCTAAATATAATTCTTGTCTAGCCAACATCTTGAGAGTTCCATTTTTAATTTCGAGGTTCTTATGATCTAGAGTATCACAACTTTGTTCATATTTTCCGACACTTGCTGAAATAGAAATAAATAGTAAAATTTCCTAGAAGTTATAATTTAGTTAATTAAGTTACAGTTCATTTAAGTGTGTGCGAGACTGAGAGGGATAGTATTTAAGGTAGTATTGAGAGATAGCTAGTTTATATTAGTCAATCAAACCGGTAACCTCGGCCTGCGGGTTACCTTCAAAAGTCCCAACCCCTGAAAAATTTAGGAGGGTTTAGGGTTTAAATTTTGACGTGTGAGCGTGATGGGGGTAGTCCTACAAAAATTAAAAACCCTCAAAAAGCAAGCTATGGAAACTGTAAGAAGCGCGCAATTAAAAGCCTGAAATTCACCTAGTTAACGAAATTCTGTTTTGATGGGTTTACTCTTGCAGATAATCGATCAAATTTAAGTAATATTATTATTACATATATTGTTAATAATTTACCCTTTTTATATTTCTATTTAAATAAGGGGGTGGAGTGGGTTGGCGGGTGCGCCCCGGACACACCTATATACCACATATACTATCATTAATGTAATGAAAAACTTACATGCACAATGCTCATTACTTCCATTAATGAACCATATCCTTTCATTTAGTTTTGTGCCATTAAATTCGTCTTGAAGAATTAGTTTTGAATAATTAGCGGGATAAAACTTGATATAATCATTTTCTTCAGCAATCTTTATCTCCTTACAAATTTGATTAGCACTTTTTTCAATCTGATAATCTAAATTAATGTTCTCATCAGATGTATGAGTAAGGTTCAAATGATTTTTATTGTCAATTATCGAGTAAAACTCATAAACCTCAACATGATCAATTATAAATGAATGACAAAGATGTCTACTTCTTTCATTTGTCAAACCAAATTTGTCCTTGTCAACATTAACAGCAACAATAAGAGAGAAATTTAGTTTGAAAATATCAACCGGATCAGTAAAGTGACCTGACAGTTTAGTAAATAGATTATCCAAGGTTTTTACAGAGATCTGCTGGTCATTAATTTTCCAAATAATTAGATTTTTGTGAAAGATGATTTCGTAATCTTGAAATTCCTTAAAATCTATGTCAGATTCAAAATAGGTGATATTTGATGGGTCTATAAAACCGTTCCAGAGCGAATTATTCAAATTAATAATGTAATCAAATGACCACTTCTCAGACTGAAAATAGACTCTTGGCACAATACCAGGAAAAATAGGAAGCGATGCTCTTATTTTGATCAATAGATTGTTCTCTTCATTCAATTTGAAGGTCTCTTTAGATACTATTTTAGCCGTGGTAAACGTACTATCAAAATATGCTTGATATTTTGGAGTTAATGCAATTGATCCAGATATAATTCTAAGATTAGCCATATTTTTGGTGTCACAGCTAAATGGCGCATGGTAATCATCTTCCGAAAGGAATAAAGTTTCTGGCTCAAACAGTCCTTGAAAAATAAAATTTACGTTAAAATAATATTCGATAAAACGACCTTACTTCCACATCTTGCCTTTTCAGCTGTGATATCCCAGTTGTCCTTATTCAATTCATTTTGGTTAAAATCATCTTTAAATATCAAGCGACAATTTATATCTTTAAAAATAAATTATATAATCCATTTGAAACAATATTTTTTAACTAGGCAGCATCTTATTTGTCAATTAACAAATTCAACTAACCTGATGAGCAAGTAAAGTTAAAACTATCCTCTAAAAGCTCAGATTTATTTTCCAATGTTCTTGGATAGTAAATGTCGTACGTATTTGGATCGACCCAGTATTGTCCCAATAATTTACTTGATTCCCCATTTATATTCTTACTTACATTCGCCATCACAATCCGATAAGGTGTCCACTTATCAAGATCATGTATAGTAACCTGCTTATAATCACTTTCATTCCAAACTAGCCTTGGCTGGATCATATTATTCTCTCTTAAATATGTGAATGATTTCAAAAATCTTTCGTCATTCTTCTCTTGGCCTAATGATATTGCAGCAACTTCTACATTGTTGTATTTGAGGCAAGAATCTTTTATTTTAACCATTATATCCATGATTTTGCCAAAGTAAGACACTTTTATTTCATCTAGATAACGATTAAATTTCATTAATTTTATGATTTATATTATCTGTTATTACCAGCACAAGTTACATTTTCCTTGTCTTCATAGTTGTTGTTTGAGCTTGTAAACGTGTAATCTTGGCAAAACACTAAAATTATACAATATGTTAATTATCATTCTTAAAACAAAAAATTAATTACCTAGAGAAATGATAATTAATAGCCTGATCATTCTATTAAATTGAAATTCATATGAAAAATAATATGAAAAATGTAATAAAATTTATTACTAGGTCATGCAATTTTTTGTAAATTTACCATATACGAACAAAAAAAGAGGAAGTTAAAAGTCCTTGTAATTAATCGATTATATCAATTTATTACTTAATTATGTAAAATACATTAATCAAAATGTTATACTACCAGGGATGCGATAAGTCTGTGACTTTATTTTCAAATTAAATTAATATTTTCATATTTTCAAAGTAATATCTTAAATATTTACCAAGCGTGCTTAGTTGATTAGCAGAGATGATCAAGCCTTTAAGCTCTAGGAGGGTACTAGGGGATGTTTACCAAATATCGCTAAAAACCACATTTTGATTCAAATAAGCGTATTTTTGGCTTTTTAGATAAAAAAAATAAAAAAAACAAAAGTCAAAAGTGTAACAAGGTAAAATACTAACCGCCTCATTTCGCTTGACAAAAAAACACAAAGGGGAAACAAAGGAAAAAATCCAATGTCTAATGTCCAAAACCAAATGTCTACCCCTTGGCCACATCTAATCATTGATTAGCTATATATATTTTTCAATAATATTTACTTTGTGGTTTTAATAAGCAATATAAGAGAAACACCTTGCCAAATACAAATATAATTAAATTAATTTAATATTTTACTCAATAAAGTGAAATCTTATTGTAATTCTGTATAGAATTTGAATAAGAGCATGAATAGCATGTATAATCACTTAAGGTTGGCTGCTTCAACATTTTTACCATTTTTCCTTTTAAAAAATAATGCAACAGAATGTGAAGGCATTACTTGTCATCTTATTAAATATTTATCAAGGTCTTTGAATTTCTCATACGAATTTGTCTTTTACAAAGAAAAACATAGTATTCAATTGAAAAATAATAGTTGGAATGGGCCAGTTGGTTTATTTCAGCGAGGTGTAAGTTCACAAGTTTGGAATTTTCAGAATTTAACATGTACTTTTCAGGAGGTTGACTTATCAGGAACTCAAATGGCAATCATACCAGAATCATTTGTACAGGGGATAGTAGATTATACACAACCTATATTTTTCGACTACCCTGTAGTCATTACTCGATACGACGATTCATCAAATTTCGCAAACCTTGGCAAAACAAAAATATTTGATCTAACGAGCTGGATTATTTTCCTTGTTCAATTTGCATTCATTAATATTTTAATAACATTAACACTTTATTCTTTGACGAAAAAGGTGATTTCATTTTTTCAACAAGCTTCAACAGTGGCATTTATTCTCATTGGCATTTTGTTGGGCAAGGGTAAAAATATAATTTATTTTTAAAATAATCGTTAAAATATTAATTTGATAATACCATATATTGTTCTAGATGTTCAAATTAAAAAGAACTTGGACTTCAGTATAACAATAATAATTCTAATGACAGTCTGGTTATTAGGTTCATTACAATTGAACCAGTTAATGTCAGGTGAAATAACTACCATGTTCAGCCTAAAAATTCCAATCAAACAAATAAATACGCTAGAGGAATTAGCCGAATCAAAATTGAGCTTGATTGCTTATCCTAGAATAATGGACATAATAAAAAGCAAAGAAATCATGGCTTATAATAAAATTAAACAAAGAATTATCAAAGAAAAAACCCTAGTTTCTTTAAATCAGATGTTTAAGGATAAGAAATCAATTGTCAGTGTATCAGAGGGCAAATCAGCAATGTTCCTAGCTATTGTTCCCATCAAGACAATATTGATGTTATATAAGAAAAATTTGAATATTAATACAAAGTTTCGTTTCCTTGATGAATGTTATCGAGAACCATTTTTGATTTCCCTTGCTCTAAGCATGAACCTCACAACAAAATTCAGGAATAAGCTAAATATCAGGTTTGTTTTGTATTTATTTAAAATTTTAATTAACTAAGTTGTTTAATAATATACAGAGTACTGCAATATGTATCAACTGGAATATTTTATAAACAATTACAAACATCCTTGTTGAAAACTGATCCATTATTCGAAACAAGTGAAGTGATAGAACAAATGTTCGAAAAAATAAGCTTAAATCATTTAAATGGTCTTATTAATATTATATTATATCTTTGGCTTTTGTGTCTAGGATTATTTTTATATGAATTGTTTACAGCTTTTATTACTAGTATATTGACAATATAAATAAAGACAGAGTTTCTCTCAGATTTAAAAGTGGTTCATCAATTGTACTAGTTGATATAAAATCGAAGAAAAAGTGCCATCAAATAAGTTTTAAATTCCTTAGGCTGTAATTCAATTTCAAAATTTATAATTATAGGTTTCTCCTAGAAATTTTCTGTCGTCAAACAGCCTAGACTACCCTCTAGAGCAATCGTGTTTGGCCATGAATGTTCTGAGGCTGTAATAATTGCTTTAAACATATAAGTGAAACAAAATCTATTTTATACTTTCGATGAACAAGGAAAATCATCAATAAATTCAAATATGGTAATCGTATCCTGCTAACAATTTAAATTTATATAAATTTAGCCTGTGAAATATCATTTTATTCTGGTAATGTTAATTTTATTACAGTATTGAATTAGGATGGAATATTTCGGGACTTTAATCTTTATTATATATGTGACAGGAGTCTGGACAATGATACCTGATTACAAAAAAGCTAATGCTCTGGTTAGTATTTTTATTTAATTTTATGGAAGAGATATCTAATTTTTCCATATTATAGTGTGAGAGTGGCCGCCATTTTGACTCTGGTGAAATATGCCAGTTAATCAAACAAGACACTACATGCAAACTAGACAAAAATAGACAATTCATTTGGAAAACAATAACAAGTAAAGATGAAATCGTTCACGAAGAAATGGTTCTTGGCACTTATGAACAGGCTTGCGACGGTTTATCTAGCCACACCTTTTTAGGAAGATTATATTTTAGTAAAGACTTCATTTTAATGGCAAAGGTAAATTTTCAGGGTCATTCTAAAATTTGTTATATATTTGTGTTCAAAGAAAATACATTTGCAAAAACAATCTAAATAATAATCTTGCCAAATTATATTAATTTTGATTTTCGATAATTATATTTTCTATTTATCAGGTCTCTACCTCTAAGACAGTGTTTCATACAACAGTTGGCGAAGTTGAACATGGAAATTCAAATTTCCAAACTGATTATAAGCTTCAAGCAAATGGTGTCCTCAATATTCTTAGTCACTTTGAAATATTAACGAATCCATATAATGTTTGCTACAAATGGGTTAAATCAAAAACTATTTCATCATTTGCTGTTGTGTGTAGTCAAGAATTTGACCAAGACTACTATTGTGGACGCTTAAGGCTCAAAGGCATCGATGCTCTTTTTCCTGCTAAAATTATAAATGGTGTTGCCCATACTCCTTGGTATGGTGTTAAAACAAGTCAAGGTTTTGAATATCATGTCTATAATTATTAATATATAATTTACCAGGAGTATTTTTACAAAAATAAAATTTATTAAACTTTAGAATATAAAAATATTTGTGGAATGATACATTTGGATTAAAAATTATTTAAAAGTGTATTATCAAACGAAATTTACTAGAACACTTTCAGAATAGTGTAATCATTAATTTTAATCTGGACAAAATAATCTGATTATACGAGTGCAAATGATCATGTACGTTATTTTATAAAACTATTAGGACAATCAATCTAAAATATTTTTAAAATGTAAAAGTGGCAAAGGCTGATATCATTTACTCTGAAAAGGAACTGGGAATGTATGAAATTATAGTATGAAATCATTGTATCAAAGTGATTTCCTAATAAAAACAATTACTTATAAAGTAAGATTTAATAAAATGTTAACATTTTACAATAATAAAATTTGAAGGCTTTGAAAATATTATTACTGTAAAGTGTCTATTTCACGCTATATAGTTGGCTCTATATAGCATAAAACTGGCTCATAGGGAATACATTACAGAATCTTTGAAGGCTCATAAGTATTGTCGACACAATTCTACCTAGATGAAATTTTTAGTGTACGCATATATAATTATTCTCTGTCATAATATCATAAAATAAACCGGGGCAAAACACGGGAAATTTCAAATAATTTTACATTGAATACATTGAAAACATTGAAAAACCTCTGTATTACGTCACTCATGGAATACTCCCTTTAATTTAACTCCTTTCCAGCGAAATTTAGCAAGAAGTTTGAGTTGACCTTTTCTAAACAATGGTTTTGTCAATTCTAAGCGTACGCTCACATCCTGCATAACCTAGCCACTTATTAATCAATTTATAAAGCGCTAATATAGAGCATATCCATTTGTACCCATGGGTAAGCATAGGCCAAATATTCCCTAGTATTCCAGAGTATACAAACTTTAACTTTGGTTGTCCAATAATATTTATCAGAAATGCCTTTTATACCCTGTAATTTTAGTTAGTATGCGTGATCCCCTCTAAGGTAGAGGACATTTAGCATCCCTCATTAATAATGTAAACCTACACAGTTCCTTTCGTTGTGGGTAAGCACATTTACGTTAAATGTAATTAATGTTAAAAAAATGTTGGCCAACGTACACGTTTTTAAAACTTATACGAGCAATATATAGAGATGGCAAAAAATATACCGACTTTTCACCACTTTTGTCAAAGTTTATCATTACAAGTATACCTCACACTAGAAATTTTCAGTCTTCAAATATGCTAGATACTTTCCTCTACATCCATCAAGCTTTGCCACCAATGGTCTGATATTTTAATCAATTTTTTAAACATAAATGTCAATCAAAATGTATGTTATTTTTTTATAAACAAGGATATCATCAATAAATGCAAATATGGTAAAAGGATCCAAATATAGTAATAAGCAAACTATTTAAATATTAAGCATGTGAAGTACAATATTATTCTGATACTGTACTGTATTGAAATAGAATGGAAAATTTCGGGACTTAAATCTTCATCATATTGGCGACAGGAGTCTGGACAACGGAACCTGATTACACAAAAGCAAATGCTCTGGTTAGACTTTTTATATAATATTGTAGAATATAAATGTCTAATATTTCGATATAATAGTGTGATAGTGGCCGCCATGTTGACTCTAGTGAAATATGCGCATTAATCAAACAAGACTCTACATGTAAACTCGACCAACATAAACAATTCATTTGGAAAACTATAACGAGTAAGGATAAAATCATTTACGGAGAAATGGTTCTTGGCATGTATGAGTCACATGTTTGCGGAGGATATTTTGCCCACACATTTTTAGGAAGATTATATTTTAGTAAAGAATTTATCTTAATGGCAAAGGTAAATGTTATCAATTATTATCGCTCCAAGAAAATACATTTATAAGTACTCTAAATAATTATTTTGTCAAATTAGATTAATTTTTACTATGAATAATTGTTATATTGATGAAAAAGCCTGTGATCTATTTATTTTCTATTTATGAGGTCGGTGTTGGTGATGTCGTGGCATTTCATACGTCGTTTGGCCAAGATGTTTATGACAATTACGATTTTCAAAATGATTTTAAGATCCAAGCAAATAATGCTTTAAATATTCTTAGTCACTTAGAAATACTAACGAATCCATATAATGTTTCTTACAAATGGGTTAACTCAGAAACTGTTCCATCATTTGCTGTTATGTGTAGTGTTGAATTTGAACAAGACTACTATTGTGGACGCTGTAGGCTCAAAGTCATTGGTGGTTTTTTTCCTGCCAAAATTAGAAATGGTGTTGC